>JAOTAV010092759.1:0-11320 GCA_026546445.1 Cyclargus thomasi | reverse complement strand
CTTAACTCGCCAAAAAATAGGATCGCGTTCTATTTAAGCCAACTTAATTAACAACTTACAACTTAACTCGATTTTACGGTTCAAACGTCAAAAATAACTAAACTCGCCGATCGCACAAGTTAACTCACAACTTAACTAAATTAAGTGTAAATCTGGCCTTAGACTTGACGATACTATGTAACGTTGCTAAAAATATTATTGGAATGAGGAAATTGATTTCCCGCCTTTACTTAACACTGGCCATGGTTATATAGCCGTAGTGGCAAATAAAGATAAAAAATGTCACCATGTGTTTTGACTTTTGATCAGTTTCGATTTTAAAAAATTTGCAAGGTTATTTTTAAATTTTTTATTATTTAATTAATAAATTTCATGAAAATTTAGCTTATACAAACTTGTAACGACGGGAACTAATAATACATTGTTCCACATATATTAAATAAAGACTTTGTTCTTAAAACTTTCCTTCAAGTGACTAAAAATATATAAAAGGTTGACCTATATTTTAAATGAGAACTATGTTTAAGTCAGGGGCATTGTAACCGCGGTATATGCTGTTTCAATTATCAGGAGTCCCGACCCACCGGGGGGTAACCTGCAAAAGCAAACACTAAAGTAAATTTTCCACATGTCATTTCTTGAAGCATCCGTGGCCTAGAGGGTAGTCTTTGCTTTCGGACTTGGGTACCAGGTTCGAATAATGCAGACGCTTCTCGACTTGAGAAATACTATAGCTTCACAGAAAACTTCAGTTTCGGTGGCCAGTGTTAAACAAAATAAAAGACTAGACTGGTAAATAAACAGTTTGCAATTTTTCTGTGTAAAATATTGAAATAATAAAATACAAATATACCATTACAGCGATTTGTTAGAACTGTTTATTTTAAATATCGTTAAAAGTACTAAAAAATACTCCATTATGTTTTAAAACTAAAACAGATAGCAGTAAAGCTATACAATAATAATTTTATTTATGAGTAGACAAGTCGATATAACTAGTAATAAACAAATTCTTACATCATCTTATTTGTCACTATAGGGGTGTCAATTAAGAAGATTAAGGGATTAAGCTTACAAAATAAAAAGTAATAAATGCAAGTAATTATAATATTGGACTAAAAAATATACAGAATAATAAAAAAAATCTGATATTTGTCAGAAACTGATGATAATATTTGCAATAAAATTTTTCTACTAATCTCTTCCTTTCAAAACAAATTTTAGTAAAATGAAAATCACTTATTTTCTGAATTTGTTATAATTATGTAACGGCTATAATTTAATGTTAATTTTACTTTCTCTAAAGTTAAAAACATATTTAACTATAAAAGGGCAACCCAAAACTTCACCTTCCATATATAAATTACTTTTTCTGTCAGGTAGCTTGGTTGCCGCCTGCCTTATGAGGTAGCATAGTTAATACTTTTTAATACAAATAGTTTTTGCCTGTAAAGTGTTGCTTTGCCAATCAGACTAAAAAGTCTTTTATCTTCACTTTATTTACTATATGAATTTAGTTTATTAATAAATAATAAAGTTGGCAGCCCTGGATGTTTATTCATCTCATATTTTGTTATCAGAACCCCTGCAAGAGGTCAAGTTGTTGATAGAAGTCTAAAATAATAATACATCACTTTAAATTTCCTCACCAAAGAGTAAGACATGGCCTCCAATGGTAAATTAGGTGAGTTCTTAATTTTTTTTTGGAAAATATTTCATTGAATTATATTCTTTATACCTATATAAAAAAATTCTAGTGGTCCAAAGAAACTCGCAAAGACGCGTTTGTCTAGATTTCATTACTTTTTAGAAATAAATAAACAGCTCAATCAAGAACTGAATACTGAATCTTAATCTGATGGCACTCACTCATGAACATCTTCCAAAAAATAAATTTCCCAAAAACAAACTTCCAATAAACAGACTTGCCTGTTTTTTTTACAGAATGTTTTTGGTAGGATTTCACTTTTTTTTGTAGAAAGGTTTTTGGCAGTTTTTTTAGTATTACACATCTTTGTTATATTTAAAATTTTTTTTAATTGATAGTTTAGTTTTATTTGTGATTACATTTACTTTAAATAATAATAAAAAAAGTCTGCCCTCACTGCGAATTTTATTAGTTCGGTTTTTATTCGCTGATTTTGTAACACTTAGAAACTTTGACAGTATCTGCACCATTGTTAAAAAACCACAGGGTAATTAAAAAAACCCGCCGTTATTTTAATCCCTCACTTGAACAATACATTTTAGTATCATACAATAACAAGTGTTTACTTGTTGTATGATACTTAAATGTATTGTTCAACTGAGGTAATATCAGTATGATACTAAAATTTATTATTATTGTCTGTGTTATTTAAATCCTCAGCTCTCCTGAGTGTATCAGACAAGACTGGTCTCATTCCGTTGGCGAAATGTCTTGCTGATATTGGTTTGAAGCTCGTCGGCAGTGGTGGCACCGCAAGTGCCCTCAGAAATGCCGGGCTTCAAGTCATGGATGTGTCGGACATCACTGGTGCCCCCGAGATGCTGGGAGGAAGAGTGAAGTCACTGCATCCTGCCGTACACGCGGGGATTTTATCAAGGTAACTAATCTGTTTCAACTATCAGGCATTAGAAATAAGAGCATTTTCGTTAGATTTATGGCTGTCTGCCGGTAGTTTACCAAATAATGCCGCTATTTGCGTATAAATGTAACTCTCGACTTATAATTTACCACAAGGTTATTAATACCCTAAATATTATCATAAGAAATTGGTTTTTGGCTTATACTTAGTTGAAAGGATGAAGAAGGGATAAATAGTTGCCTATTTAACTCTTCTATATTCTATTCTCTTCTAATAGTTGCCTATTTAACTCTTCTATATTTTATTCTCTTCTTCTAATAGTTGCCTATTTAACTCTTCTATATTCTATTCTCTTTTTCTAATAGTTGCCTATTTAACTCTTCTATGTTCTATTCTCTTCTTCTAATAGTTGCCTATTTAACTCTTCTTCAGGATCGGGGTCCTGGAAAATAATTGATCTACCGAAATGATTCTTAGAATATTCGTATTTTTACGCGACTTTCGAATTCCACGCGAGCTTAGTAGCAGGCAGTCTGACTTCAAATTCTTAATCTTAATCTTGTCATGCCTGTTTATTCTGAATTATAAAGCAAAATGATGTCTCGAAGCTCAGTGTGACTTTTGATATACCTTCTTTCTGTTCTATCCGTTGTGCCACTCTTGCCAGAGGTTCTCCTCTGGAGAATTCAAATTAGGCTAAGAACATACATTGTCTTAGCTAAGACAAACCTAGAAAGTTTGTTATCAAACATTAACTTTATATTTTCAAATTACAGATTAACTGACTCCGACCAAGCAGACATGAAGAAGCAGAAATTTGATATGATCAGCGTCGTCGTCTGCAACCTTTACCCATTCGTGGAGACGGTCTCCAAACCCAGCGTCACAATCGCTGATGCTGTGGAGAACATCGACATTGGTGGTGTGACCCTCCTCCGCGCCGCTGCCAAGAACCACGATAGAGTGACCGTTGTCTGTGACCCTGAAGATTATACCACTGTAATCAATGAATTGAAGCTGAACAAGGATCACCAGACATCTTTGGAGACTAGGTTTGTTTAATTAGGCGAGCAAAGCGAGCCCTCCTTATCGCACTCCCAGTACGTGTTTGTGGTATGGTTTGTGAAAAGACTATAAGAGCTTTAGGTTTGGGGCTCAGCAGTAGCTGTGGCTAGAAATTTGTGTTACCAGATGTGTCTAACAATAAAATAGTTATAATATTATCAATAAAAATAAAAAATTATGTTGTACTACTAACGACATCTACGAGTTAAGATGTGCAAGTATCCAGAACCGTAAAGTTAAAAAAAAAAATATTTAAAAATCACGCAAGTCCTCACAAAAGCTGCGCTTTTTAGATAGTTCTCTAAGATAGTCTATATCTATAAATATAATAAAACAGTAAAATTGGCGTCTCTGTACATTTCATATTTTACAAAATAATCAAGCCCCCGAGAAGGAGCAGAAATTGTCAAAAAAAATTGTCTGTATGGCTATTTGTACGTGGTAATCTTCGGAACTACTTAATGGATTTGAATTAATTATTAGTTTTATAGCTATAAAATATAATAAAGTCCAGGCAACAACCCAGGAAAATGTATGGTTAATCCAAATATCCAGTTAGTTTTTATTAAATAAGGAGACAAACGAGCAGTGGTTTACCTGATTGAAAGCAATTTCCGACGCCCATAGACACTAGCTACATCAGTATAGTTGCAGGTCCGTTGCTTTTATTAGAAAAAACACTCTTCTAAAATGTTTGCAAGTCGTAGGTTCAAAAATACTCCTGGCGATAGTTATTATCCAACTGCGCCAGAAGGAGGGTTATGTTTTTCGAGTATTATGAATGTATGGTTTGGCGCGATCTGCAGCCTAAACAGCTTGATTTATTTTAACGTATGAGGTATCGTTAGATTCGCATTGATAGCGCAAGTGACACTAGGTACATAAAAAAATTAAAATGGCCGATTCTATAATCAAAATTGTAAGGTTCCAAAAATTTTCGAGCCGAAGCATGGCTCTCGCACGACAAAACATTTAGCTTGTTTCCAGAGTTAAATTAGATTTGTGTCTTTGTTGTTGTTATTAAAATTGAAAATTATTCAAAAGCAATTCTTATATTTATAGGCAAAAGCTGGCGCTGAAAGCCTTCACGCACACATCAGAGTACGACACTCACATCTCAGACTACTTCCGTAAACAATACTCCGCTGGACAGAGTCAACTTACGCTTCGTTATGGTAAGCTTTTAAAAGTAAAAAATTTTAATATAAAAAAGTACACAAAAATGTAAATTGTTAGCTTTATTGTTGCCCCAGAGGATAACTACACGATTGACTCACAATTATACAAAATATGAGCCTATTATGCATTTGCCCAAGATTGGCGGTATGGTTCATTAATCCTCTCAAAAATTTTGTCAACTTAGTAAAGCTTAACGATAACCCTACTCAAATTGTATATTATACAATAACTACCCAGGTATGAATCCTCATCAGAAGCCAGCACAAGTTTACACAACCAAGGACAAACTGCCATTGACCACTTTGAATGGATCCCCTGGCTTCATCAACTTGTGTGATGCTCTCAACGCATGGCAGCTGGTGATCGAGCTGAAGGAAGCCTTGGGTATGCCCGCTGCCACCAGCTTCAAGCACGTGTCTCCTGCAGGAGCCGCTATTGGAGTCCCATTGTCGGAAGAAGAGGTAACTTGATACATATAAAGCGGGAAAAACCTGCCGCACATTAGAAGAATTGTTATCTATCAGGAAAATTCGGATGCCCTTCGGAATTTGGATGTAGAGTACAGTACCTCTACTCTACATCTTAAATAAGAAATTTCCAATAGTATGCAGGGTCCACCATCACACACACAGTAAAACATATGAGCAAAATGCGTCCAAACAATTTTTATGTAATTTAACTTCTCAAAGGTCACCCCGACCTATGAGGCTGACATCAACATAACATTAAAGGCCTCCAAAAAAAAAAAACATTTAATATAAACTCCATGTCTTTTCAATAAGTATTTAATGTTGCTTTATTTTTTTTTCAGGCTGACGTATGCATGGTATCAGATTTGCTGCCCAAGCTGACACCGCTGGCGTGTGCATACGCTAGAGCGAGAGGGGCTGATCGGATGAGCTCTTTCGGCGACTT
The DNA here is from genome assembly GCA_026546445.1 of Cyclargus thomasi. Lineage (NCBI taxonomy): Eukaryota > Metazoa > Arthropoda > Insecta > Lepidoptera > Lycaenidae > Cyclargus > Cyclargus thomasi. The sequence goes on along the minus strand of JAOTAV010092759.1, from coordinate 5,594 downwards.
CATTGCGGTTTCTGACGTATGCGACGAGATCACCGCCCGCATCATATCGCGCGAGGTATCCGACGGTATCATCGCTCCCGGCTACTCGCCTGAGGCTCTCGATATATTGAAAAAGAAGAAGGCCGGCAACTACTGTGTACTGCAGGTTTGTGAATAAATTCTATTCAAGATTAGTTATTACAAATGTCTACAGATACTAAGACAGGCACTTTCGAATAAGTCTATGCCAAAATCAAGTCAGTTGGTTACTTTGTTAGAGTATGGAGAAAGAACAAACAAACAAAGTACCATTTATGACAATTAGTATGGATTAGTGTAAATAATTTTGCTTATATTTTTCGTTAATACAGTGCTTACTGCTTACTAGCTAATCTTAAATATAATTTTTTAAATCGTTTTTTCTAGATGGACCCTAAATACACACCAGACCTTATGGAGCAGAAGACTATCTTTGGACTAACATTGGAACAGAGACGGAACGACGCTAAGATCACACCAGAGTTGTTTAAAAACATCGTGACTGCCGACAAGAACTTACCGTCCAATGCCGTACGAGACCTCATCGTTGCAACTATAGCGTTGAAATACACCCAGAGTAACTCCGTCTGCTACGCAAGAGATGGACAGGTATGTTTATATCATGTTGCTATAATTTAAAAAATAAGCCGGTCTAACTAACTTCGCTGGCTCAGCGACCCGATGTGGATCATGGCCTCCGAAAATAGCTTCTGACATTTTCAAATCAAATCAAAATATTTTAATTTAAAATAGGTACTTTGCACTTTTTGAACGTCGAGACTACGGTGTCTATAACGGGAACTAAGCCGGCGAATAACCGGCGTAAGAAACTCGCGATGCGCCACTGTCCATCTCCTGACAGTGACTGACTTGAAGGTCACGCAGGTCAGCCTCAACAGCATCTCTCCAGCGCCATCTGGGGCGACCTACAGGACTACGTACATTTATACGCTCTCTTTAACCCGCGATCCTCTCCTATTCTTTCCACGTGGTCCAAGCAGCGCAGTCGCCGAGCCTTCGTTTCTCCGATTATATTGGTTTGGCTCGGCTGTATTGTGCAGGTTGTGTTAAAGCAAAAAAAAAATTTATAATTCACAAATGGGATATTTATGGACACGTGATGCGCGTGAGACTGCAATCGCATGGGAGCGGCCGGTGCGTCTCTCCCGTCCCCCTCTCGCGCCACTTCCGCGTCATCCCTACACGTTACGGGTGGTAAACACCCATCAAAAATGGCATATTATTATTTTAATATCACAAAAAGACGAAGTCCAGTTTTCACTTTTTTTAATTTCTGATTTCACTTTTTTCATTTTTATTTATTAACTACTAGCTGTCGCCCGCTACTCCATCTGCGTGGTAACTTTTCACATGAAATTTTTCCTGACTTTTTTTGCTACAAACCGGTTCATGCGTTCTGGAGTTATATGGTCTAGGAAAACCCTAGTTGTTTTATATAATAGATTTGTTACCCGTTTTCCAGGTGGTAGGTATCGGTGCTGGGCAGCAGTCTCGCATCCACTGCACGCGGCTAGCTGGCGGCAAGGCGGCGCTGTGGTGGGCGCGCCGACACCCGCGCGTGAGAGCGATGCGCTTCCGTGCCGGCGTCTCCCGCGCCGTCGTCTCTAACGCCATCGATAACTATGTCAACGGAACTATCGGTGAGTTTAGATTATTTTTAACCAAGGGAAAATAACCGTTTTAAGGCAATGTGTACTGATAATGTTTCTGATAGGCTATCCAAATCATTTTTGAAAAATAAGTAAGTTAATATATAGATATTATCTTACTTATTTTTAATACATACATTTTTCTATAGAAAGCATATTTTAAAGTAATATTGGTATTTCACGCTACCCCTTCATACCAACTATTTTATGCTTTTACTTCTAGGCATCTTTAATATATACATTACTAGCTGACCCGGCAAATGTTGTTTTGCCATATAAATAATTTTGGGGGATGAAAAATAGATGTTGGCCGATTCTCATAGATACCGGATAAGCACAAAAAATTTCATCTAAATCGGTCAAGCCGTTTCGGAGGAGTATGGCAACGATGACTAAAATGACAGTCCATCATTTTGGACGCGTTTCGTCTCTCCCTTTGAATCAGCTTCTCTGAAGAAAGTTTGTCGTGATCTGTCGGCTGGTTTTAACTAAACGCGACCAAAACTTAACATAAAATACTTTTTCGATTCCGGCCAATAGTTCCTAAGATTATTAGCGGCTTCTAACTAAGAAACATAACTCTTAAGCTTTAGTATAGAATATAGATAATGATTAATATTTTTAGGCTCCGACTTGCCGCTAGAACAGTGGAACAGCTTGTTCGACGGTGCTCCGCCGGCGCTGCTCACCGACGCAGAGCGCGACGAGTGGACTAAGAAGATGGATAAAGTGGCCCTCGCTTCCGACGCCTTCTTCCCGTTCAGAGACAACATCGACAGAGCAGTCCAGGTAAGAGACCGACTGCAAATTATAACTTTCGATCACAAACATTTGAATGTCCCGCCGGAATGCAGAGAGAATCCGTAAAGTTCGTCACATAAATTTTATGTTCTGCCACATTTTGTCGACCTATTTCGGTTCGCTTTATACTTTTTTTGCTCAACATTTATTTATGCACTTTTCACAATGTACTTATAATTTTACAAATTGCTTACAGTGCGGAGTGGAGTACATCGGTAGTCCGGCCGGGTCTAACAACGACAAGGAAGTTATTGAGGCTTGTGACGAACACAAGATCGTCCTAGCGCACACCAATCTTAGACTGTTCCATCACTAAACTAAGCCTCAAAGGACCACACTACGTGGTGCAACACTTCAAATTCCATAGATGAAACTGACTTTTTATGGAAGTCAATTAATTTTTTCCTTAGCGCAAATCCTTGATTGCGCATGTCAAAATCACGTCGGACGTCGAGAACGCAACTTGAAGCGTCACAGTCAACGTCAACATATATGCAACTTTTGTAACTTCGCATTTGCATGACATGATGTTATTTGACATGCGCAAGGAAGGATTTGCGCGATAGAAAACTTAAACGAATACTACAGGGGTTGATCATCTATTAAAATGGCCGTTTCGCCATGGCGATATGATGGTACAACTGAGACGCCACTTGGAATTGCGTGTTGTTGCGTCGCCATAGTGCGGTCCCGCCCTAACTTTAAAGTCGTATATGGGACCAATATTTATTAAGTTTTATATATTGCGTGTTATATTGCCATAATATACAAAGTATGTGTTTATGGAGATCTGAGCTACCCATGAATGGTTGTTTTTAATATAATTAGGTATACTGTATTAATATAAAAAACATAAGTATCAGTGAGAATGATGTAAAAAATCTTTATAAATTGTATATTTCTTTACATTTTTAGAGCTTGTAAAGCAGAATTTTCTAAAAAAAGTGCCTTTATAATTGTGATTGAAAAAGTTTGTATGAATAAAGTATTCTTTTAAAGTATTTGTGCCTTTTTTGTCCTGTTATATAATATTTTAAACCATAGTCTCCATCATGCATGCACTTAAGATTGGAGGGTTGGGTCATTAACCCCATGCCAAAAAAAATTGACATTTCCTTACAAAACGCGATTGTATAAAAAGTGTTTTGTTGTCACTTTGTTCTTGACAACCGCGGTTTGTATAGAAATTTGACACGTCAATCTTGAGCAAAAAGACAATAGTATAATATGGTGAAGGAAAGCTACGGAGCGGGCGACTGCACTCACAAACTAGCCTGCTATACTGAGGAAAATAAAAATATATATTTTTATCAAAATCAATTTCAACTAGTGTAGAATGTAGTCAAAAAACGTGTTTAAGCTTCTAAGCAATAAGAAAAGGGGCGCGCAACCCTGTGGAATACGTCAATGCATTTCTCTGCGTAAAAAAGGGGGTGCCGCTTTCGAATTGCTTTATAGGGGTGGCAAAGAAATATCGCCGAAAGCGCTGGTAGTGCTAACGGCAACTGCTTTCTGCTTTAAAGTTTGTAAGTGATTGAAAGTTGAAGATTGAAAAAAGAAAACACAAAAGCTTAAAGCATGAAAAATATTTTTATTAGTATTTTGGCCGACGATCTCACGTGGAAAGCGGTCATAAGTGTTTTTTACATGCACACGGCCGCGGCACGGTCACCGTGCCCTGTGAAGTAGCTCTGTATTAACAACAAAAAAACCTAGACTATTGCCCGTACTTATTATAAAAACGTATTATAAAGACTTCGACTTCCTTTTCTGATTTCAATCATATAGGTATGGAAAAATAGAGCTTTACATGTCACGGCGACCGCGCCGTGGCCGTGTGCCATGTGAAAAGGCATCAAATTCGTTCATATAGACAGTTAAGGAGTTGCAAGTGCGTTGCCGGCCTGAATATAGTAAAGACAACTTCACGGTCAGCGTCAAGACACCTCACCAAATCGTCATATTGCACAGGCACACTGTCATATTTTATAATAATAATAAGTAAGAACTGAATGGTACATAATATCGTAAGCAGTATTAATATAATATTCTATATGTCAGATCTCCGCGCCTCGGGGATTTTCTTATGAGTCACATTTTATCAAAATTTGTACACGGTAAGCACACATACAAATCAGGTTCTTCCCCGAGCCGTCAGTGCCCGTGTCGAACACTGAAAACGCACGGCAACCAACGTTCATTCGTGTCCTTGGCCAAAATGTATACCAGACCATAAAAGTTACCAACACTTTTGGGAAATGGAAGTATACTAATTGCTTGTATCTTTATACAATCAGAGAAGCTAAAACAGATACAGATTGTGGATCTAAGTAATTTGGTCAGGTTATGTCAAACTCAGCCAACAGATCGCGACTTTCATGGAATTGACACTACGACATTTAGTCGGAATACCGACTAAACGTCGTAGGTCCGTCCACTGGCTCTCTTTCAATTTCCCCCCTTATACATGTTTTCGACTTTATTGTCTAGTAGTCGCCCAACAGACGTTGACCTGCCGGTCAATTTGTGCATCCCAACAATTTGTCAAGTCTCAAGACCCTGAGTCCCAAACTTGTCGTTTGTGGGAGGAGTTCATTGAAAATATGGGTAACAAACTATACAAGAAATATATGTACATTTATTAAGGGAATACAGGTGCCAACGACACCTTGATTATACATTTCGAGTTTCTAAAATCTCCCCCCTCCTAACAGAGAATTTCTCCTTAAGGATTATAGTGTTCTTATATTGTATTACGTAAAAAAATAATTAATCTTAACCGGTTCTAAAATCATTGTCCGCGGTATATTTTTTTCTATTAACTATAAACTTAAGAAAAAAAGCCCTCGCTGGTAATTATTCAATGAAGATTATGATCTTCATTCAATAATTACTAGCGATATTTTATATTACATTTTTTTGTTAATGTGCTAAACGTTTTAACAAAATTATTAAAGGTTAAACTTATTCCGCTGGGTATAAGCCTTAAGATAAATACTCATCCCATGGCAGATAATAGCATTATAATTTGTCTATACTAATATTATAAAGAGGAAAAATTTGATTGTTTGTTTGTTTGTTTGAAGCGAATAGGCTCCGAAAGTA
>JAOTAV010092748.1:0-11321 GCA_026546445.1 Cyclargus thomasi | reverse complement strand
GGTCCACTTTTCGTTTTACTCGAGCGCGTCCGATTAAGCTAGTGTAGGCTTTCCTATGTCTTTGGTTATTATGGTATAAAAATCTGATTTCTTAGTTCGTTAAAACCGTCAGATTAAGATGTGAAGTGTGTGAAGAAGAAGGGTGTGGAGGGTGTGACAGTGATAAAAATACGCCACAGAATACATATAAAGCACTGATGATTTGAATGTAAGGTAAGCCTGTAGTAACATAGAACAACAAAGCCTCATATTTTCCTGACCAAGTTCGATGGAAATTGTTTTCAATTTCCAATTTTTAAGTTTTTTTTTATCATATTAAAATCGCTGTAGCGTCTTATTTCACTGCTAAAATTAAAAATTTCCTTATTATTTTTTTCAACGTTTTACCTAATCTATAAAACGTACTAGGTGTCCACGACGCTCGAATTACTATAGAAGCGTGCAAGCCAGCAGACTGGCAAGCAATGGATGAATGGATGGAAAAACCTAGTTATCATTAAAAAAAGATTTCCGCGCTGATTTTTTGTGAGTTCGTAGTATTTCTCCGCTAAGATTTTGATGTTTAGGATACGTTAGCACTTATTCATAACTAGATGAAACCGTATATTATTTTGACAAAAATCTTTACCGGCCTTAACAAGGCGAGAAAGTGTTTTTTTCTCCAGCAAGATGGACAAAGTGACGGATGCACGAAGGATAACTGTTAGTTTATCCCTACTATCTGTCATTTTGTCTTTTCTTCGGTCGCCATGCGCAGGTACTTAACCCGTTTTTCGTACTTGCGGCTCTTTCTGCTGTCATCTTGTGACAAGATGATGAATAATTCAGTGTAACTGAAATATTTGCAATTCACAAAGTGAATATTAATTTAATTATTTGCATTAAAACAATCGTCCCCCTGAGTCAGGGGTTCCAAAGTTGGGGCCTGTGAAGGATATACATTTGCGCCAACGAAATTCGCTGCCTTCCTAAGAGGCTAGGACACCCCCCCTGAACGCTGCTGGATAAAATCTATGGCATATAACAGCCTATTTATAAATTCAGGCCTATGAACGACGTAACAAAAAATAGTTCTAACGAGTTACCTAAATTTCATGAATAATTAAAATTTAAGAACCCAGTGTCAGAAAATAAGTGTCGATATGTTGTATGTCTTATGCAATCTAGTGTATGTAACGTGAAAAAAATATGTGTAAACAACTGCTCACAAAAACATTGAGGTCTATTATAATAGATGACAAGAAAAATGTTGAAAAATCTAATTTTTTTATTTTTATGGCTCCCTGCGATTAAAAGATTCCCAGCCATTGTGTAGGGATGAGGATATTGACAACTAAACACAACTTGATGTTCTTCTCCCGAAGATACGTTTAGAAATGTTTTTTTTTTAAATATTTCGAACATAAAGATTTTCATGTCCCTTTACGGTCCGGCACGACCCCAGGTGAAGTAAATTTGGGAAACTCTGTCTTAAGCTGTAGCGGACTTAGTCACGTCCCTTTGAATATTTTACCCCAAAACAGGATTCCTAATTGTGTTATTTAAATCTAGGGTTAGCTAGTTCTGCTCCTTAAAACGTTTCAATTAAGTTTTTGAATAACAATAATGTGATTCTTTTTCATTACAAGTTTAAGGGTCTGTTCCACAGCTTACTGATAAAATTTCTGATTGGTTAAAATCTAGCTTACAACATCTGTCAAAAAAAGTGTTTTTACTTTTTAAGAAATTATTTAGTAATATGTTTACTAGTATTTTTTTTAAATCGGTATAGCACAGATTTTTTGTTGTATTCTAGAGCTATGTTTTGCGATAAGCGGGTCAGCTTGAATAATACCATTGCCTCGTAGAAAACCGAATGTTTCGTCGAGTGAGTGAGTTTACCGGATGTCCGGGTTCCTACACTTTATTGCCTTCGTTCATTCCTTCAGGCAAACTAGCAGACGGGTAACCTGATGGAAAGCAACTGCCGTCGTCCATGGACACTCGTGATATCCGAAGAATTACAAGTGTGTTGCCTTTTTTTTTGACAGAATAGGAAAGGACAGAGGGAATAAGGGAAGTTGGGCCGTGTAAAACAAAACGCTTATTAGTCATATTTTCTTGGATGAATACATAAATATGAATCCCCTTCATAGGCGTTACAAACGATGACGCGCGAGTACGAACATGTACAAGACATACTCGCCCCTGCTCGCTGAACATCGTTTTTGATTAACTTTGATCAACTTGACAAAGTACTACGAACGATTTCATGGATGTTGTGATGCGATGATCGTGTCGATTTCAAACGACCATCGCCGATTATGTAGTACCTGCGTAGCACTTCTAATCTGTCTTAGAGCTAAAGCAAATATTTGTCCAAAAATAAAGCCATCCTTTATTCACGACAAATGATCTTAAACAACATACTAGATTTGTGTCACCGTGTTGGTTTTCTAAGTGCTGTATACTCCATTAAGTGTTTATTTGTGCGAATAAAACCAAAGAAAAGCGTGTAGAAGAGACAGTTTTAGCTTCGTCGGTCTGCTATCATAAAAAGATATATTTTAGTTAGGTAGGTAGGTAGGCTTAGGTATACTTTATTATATAATAGATTTACAAACTAAAACGGACAGGACAACGTTGTCGGGTCCGCTAGTCTTATTATATATATCATATTATAGCACAGGAGTCCCATTTTATCTACTATATAAAAATAAGTCGCGTTTTCCTTCCTGACAAACTTCCTCCTGAACGCACAAATCTATTTCGAAAAATTACCACGCACTTATATTTTGTAAATTTCGATTACATTATATCACTATCAATAAATATAATATTTCTCAATACCGTTTATCTGCACCTTTCTTCTCGTGGAATTAGAACACTTACAAATGAATTATCATATTTCATCGATATGAAATATACCTTTTCGTATATCAAATTTCATAAAATCCGTCCAGTAGTATTGGTGCGATTGAAACAAACATCCAAACATATAAACTATTACAATTTTAATATCATAATAACAAAAACGGTTTACGCTAAACGATATTATTAAGTTACAACTGACAGGTTATTTGGTAATATTCACGATAGGGGAAATCGAAAGAGAGCCAGTTGACAAATTTACGTCATTTGGTCGGAATATGTCAGCTCCAAATAAGTCGTGATCTGTCGGCTAGGTTTGACATAACGCGACCAAATTACTTTGATCCGCAATCTGGCTCTGTTTCAGCTTCCCTGATTGTACATACAATGATATACTTAGTCTATTATATGTCTGATGCAGATACAAATATCTGCGAAAACCGCAAATAAATCAGTAGTTTTCATGTTAATGAAGAAGTTTGATACAAACTCTTACCCCTCTTTTGTCTCCTTAAAGGGGTGGGGAGTGGGGAACTTTTAGATAATAAATGTTATGTTGGAAGAAGCCAAATACATTTGCAAAAACCGCATTCAAATCGAATCAGTAGTTTTCATGTTAAAGAACAAGTTTGATACTAACACTTACCCCCTCTTTCGTCCCCTTAGAGAGGTGGGGGGAAAATTTTTATACACCAGATGTTAAGTTAGAAGAAAACAAATACAACTACGAAAACTGCATTCAAATCGGATCAGTAGTTTTCACGTGATGCTGGAACAAACATACAGACAGACAAAACACTAACTATATTTTTGGCTTCTATATCGACGTAGAATTTTCATTTCTACAGTTTTATTATATGTATATAGATTATAGATAGATGTCATATCCAATGGGCCGCTCGGAAAGCCGAGTGTGAGTTTTGTTTTCACATTCGACCGTTATCGCGTTTCGCGTTTATTAAGACTTTATATGGTATTTATACAGCGCCACCTAGCGATGCTGACGATTACATATATAAATCTCATACAAAATCTTAGTTAACGAAAAATGCGATCACGGTCGTATGTTAAAAAAAATTGCACTCTTTACTCGGATTGTTGAACTTAATCAATTCCATGTCGGCGCATCTCGAAGAGCTCCAGCTTAGCTCTACCACAGTAAGAGCCGATACACATGGCGCGTTGTGTAAGTTTACGTTGTGTTAGCGTTGAGTCAACGCAGCACTACCGTTTTATTACATACATAACCAAAGAGTTTACACGGCGCGGTGCGCTGTTGACACACGCATGACGGACAGCAGCCCTCGAGACAAGTGGAAGAAGTAGAAACGATAAGACTGTGTGACGCTGCGATGGCAATGAATCGTGTGGACTCTCAAACTTTTTATGTATATAATTTATATATTATATAAAAGCGAGACGAAGGCTACTTACTCATCACCAAATTTCAGAAACCAAAAGTGCTGGGATTTTCAAATTTGCATGTTGGTTCTTCTTAGGACATATTAGATCCTCGCTAAGACGGAATTTTTAAGATTTATCCTCTAAGGTTTGTCTTTAGAGGTTTAAAGTTTGTATGAAAATACTTTTAACGCGTGCAAAGCTGGGGCACAGGCTAATTAGTGTATAAAGTTTATTTACAATAATGTTATTAACAAATTTTTACGATTACATTAAATACAATGTCAGACAATGATCTAAGCAACGTCAGCAATATTTGTCACCTCTTTTACAATATTAACTCTTTGGTATTTAACAAATGTTGTATTTACTGAATAGAGACGTTTTCTTCACATTTTACTTCAGTAGATTTAAACCTAATAGCCATCCACGTGTTGTATTGCAGGAATAAAAATAAAACAACCTTAAAAACATCTTGAAACGTTAAAATATTTTTATCACGTATCTAATGAGGCGAAGCCAAAAAGTTGAAATATAAAAAAATGAAACATGAATTACCGTATGCTATCCAAAACTATGGCGCTTACTTATGAAAGTAGACTGGATTTTGTAATGGGTGCAAGGAGTTTCATCCCATTTTTAAACGGGCTTTGGCCCACCACACATTCCCACCACTGTATCTCCTGTATCGCCAGGATCGGCAGCGGTATCCAACCACGAAAACCCGCAGATTAGATCTCAGGGAGCCCGAGGGACATGCTTGAGCAGCCTTGGCACCCGCAACGAAATTAATCAGAAAAAAATAGGAGGAGTAGGAAATACCAGATTTTCCCTCCCCGTACAAAGCGGGTGACAGCACAAAGTTGCAATGACCGACAATCAAAGAACTAAAGGGGAAGCACCACGGGAATAAATGTAAATTATTATTATGACTACTAAGCTAGATCTAAGTCATATTTGAAATATTGTGTTTGATTGTTTCCAGTAGTAATTGTGGCAAAAACCCTTAAAGACACGGAAGTTTCTAGCGCTATCCACGAGGTCACCGTATTATGCGACACCATATACAGAACATGCTGTTGAGCATCCTAGATCTTTCGTTTCGCTAGAGATACCACTCTCATAAAATATGATGTGCAGTTTGCTCAAACATGTAGCCCACGGTCGAGCACTCGCTTATAGGAGGCGCAACTAATTTAAATCCGAAAAGTTTATCTTTAAGATTTCCATGACCGGTCAGGAATTTTTCCATATATGATTCGTATCGCGGGGTGAAACAGTTTTTTTTTTGGAGCTTAGTTAAACGAACTGAGTGTCCACTTATTGCATCCATTACCGTAAAATTATTTTAAAAAATATGTCACAGTCATAAAACGTATTGGAGAACCAAAAAATTTCGATAGTGGTCTTAACATTAGTGTGATCGGTGTGTATTTTAACCAGACTCACCAGTGGTCTCAGAGTGGTCTCAGTATCAAAATTAACCCAATGATCCTCTAAATTGCAAAACAAAATGGGATATAGCAAACAAATGGGTCACATCAAACCCAACTGTCCCAACATGACCCTTCTCGCTGGGGAGCAGCGAAACTATTAGACCTCATGTGACTTGTGACGTAACTTTTTTCATTATACCCCCACTAAGTTATAACAACGATTACAACAAATTATAGTCTGGATTGTTCGGTGATAGTTTGTTATATATTGGTTAAGTACCAAAGTTTCGGGAACTTATAGGTACAATTGAGAATCGTGTTGTGGTTCCTTTTTCCACTCCTAAGGGTTTAATCTTTCTCGACGATTTTTTTTTTCGGAGCTAAAACAAAATTTATAATAACTCCTGCATCGATTTCGGTGGCCGGTTTAATAGAAACCAGGTTTTTTACGTAGGAGTCACTTTATAGTGCCAAAGCGTGCGCGAAATATACAAGAGCTATCTCCGTCCTTTACTCTCATAAACCAGTGGTACGGATCATCGACACGAGCGGCAAGAAATCAGGCGCAGGACAGACTTTTTACTTGCCCATCCGAAGCATGGATCATCTTAAAAGCCATCTTACTTGTCAACCAAGAAAACAAACTTGGAAATAAAATGTTTCCAACGCGGGAATCGCATCCACAACCTCCGGGAGCTCTGTGCCACTAATCCACGTTTATCAAATTTGATGAATTTTCGGGTAGTTAAAGAAGTTCAGTGAATTGGACGGTTTAGAGATATTTTCGCTGTTTTAATTGCATGCAACAGCATTAAAACAGCGAAAATATCGAGATTAACAAAAGTGTTCTGCAACAAAGTGTTTAATAATTAAACTAGCATAAATATAGCAAAGCGGAAGTCGCGAAAACTACATAATCGATTTTTTACATCAAATCAATATTAAAACATAAGTTACTATTCGATTCCCTTCTGGGGACCTATTCGGCTAAACCCTTTTGTGTTTACATGACACAAATCAGACATTATGTTGTTATTTTGGTAAACAGGCTAAAAGCAGTGGCGTAACGGCCCCACCCGGAAGGGGCCCCCGATTAGCCCCCCTAGACAAGTGGCAAGCGTTTATTTTTTACAATAAACGCTTGGCTTGTTTTTGTATGGGATTGACATAGTGGAACGAAAACGAATTTGCCACGGGTCTCGTACGGTAAGTCACGCCACGGCTAAGCAGACTCGACTTCAGTTTCAATTTTTTATGTACAATATTTATAGATCTTATCTATGAATACTGTAGCAATACTAAAAATCATTTTCTTCTGACCTAAATAATCTGTTGTATTCAATCTATAGTTAAGGAAAGATATCTTCTTTGTATCCGTCGGTTATTGTTTCAATATGCTCCCGTTAGTTTTTTGTTCGGGAAATATTTCGAACCGGAGCTCACAAAATGAAAGCTTTTAAAGTTTAATTCGATTGATGTGTCCGATGAAAAAATTGAGTTTCATATTTCGTTCGAAAAAGAATTCATTTAGTGCAAACTAAAACGAAATTAGCAAAAGCATCGAAACTAGCCAATAGCCTCAGTCAACATTTTAAAAGGATTTTCGTATCAATCTCATTATTTTTGTCAAATTCTTCATTAAATGAAAGTAAGAAAATCATTAAAATTACTAAATTCCCTTTTAATTATTTAAGGGAGCCCGAAGTATACGCTTAAATCTCTTGGGACCTGTAGAGAATAAAACTTGAAGACAATTTTTTTTCGCCGAAATTTGTTTATCATAACCAATACTACAATTTTCCGGGACAAAAAGTATCCTATATTCTGCAATACTTTAGCGGTTTAATCGTGAAGGGGTAACAAACAGACAGACAGACTTGCATTGTAAGTATGTTAGCATAGATCACGTACTCAGCCACTGGCAATAAGTTAAAGCTAAATTTAAGATGATGGATTATTACGCTAGCCTCAATCTATCACAAAATGTGCTAAAGCCTAGAACGCCTGGTCCGTTAGCTATTCACAAAGTTCAAATGGCATTTAGAAAAATCGGTCCCATTCGCCTCAAATAACTTTTCCTATACATTAGAGACCTTTTCGCGTCTGGAAATATAATATTATGTAGACCTACCTGAATAAACTTTAGTTTGCAAGTTTTTAGGTTAATTCAAAACTAAAACTGTATTCTAAACATAGACCATTAGTCTAATTTCTCTATGATTCTAAAAAAATAAAAACCTACTCCATTATTTCAAAAAATATTTGAACAGTGTTGAACTAATCAAGATTCGCCGTCCCTTTCTGGAATATTGAAAACGTCACACGACAGAAAGGGACAGCCAACCTTGATTAGTTAAACACTGCTTAAATATTTTTTTAAAATAATGTGGTTATAGTTTAAATACAGATTAAAATGTATGCTGTTTTGAATTTATTATAAATGATTATATTATTAGATAATAAATGATTTATCTAGGGGGCAAGCGAGCAGACGGGTTACCTGATGGAAAGCAACTGCCGTCGCCATGGACACTCGCGACATCTAGAGAGTGACAAGAACATTGCCGGCCTCTATGAGGGAATAGAGAATGGGAATAAGGATAAGGGATTAGAGAATTTGGGCCACCGGTAAACTCACACACTGAACGGAACACAGCACAACGCCGTTTCACGTCAGTTTTCTGTGAGGCCGAGGTATCACTTCGGTGGTATTTTGATCTTTCAGGTCTCAAAATTACGTTCGTTAAATTTTTCCTCATTATTTTTTCTGTATCGTAATTAGAATAATCTCCGTATATCACCGTCAATACCTAATTTATTTTCTGGGACAGCCTGTACAAAATGTACGGATGCGTAGTCTGCTATGTCGCGAATATTTACATAGCAATTATATATTCATCGTTATCTCAGTCGACAAGACATACAAATGTTCTAATGAGACTCATGTTTGCTTGATCTTTGAGTGTAGAACACGTATAAAATATTAATCGTTTACATTAATACTGGGTTATACTCAGGGGGTTGCCCGTAAGGCATTAGGATATAGTCAATGTCTGAAAAACTAAGGAATTTTACAGTATTTCTGGATAACGTTATATAATATTATGATAGAGAAGATATTCCAAGATTACTTTGTTCTCGAATTCCAAAGAACCTAATGCTCTTAGCACAAGGCCAATGTAAGGGGTAAAATAATTGTTGTACTGTACTTCAGTATGAATGTAATACAGTGATTGTGGTCTTACCGCAAACGCAGTGGAAACTCTCGTTATATTATACAGATATTGTATAGAAACAACGCCTCTGTGGTCTAGTCACACAGAGCTCGGCGCTTGTTTTGGAGGTCGTGGGATCGATTCCCGCGTTGAGAACATGTCCTCAGGTTTTCAGCGATGTTTAAATCATTACTTGTTTGTTTGCTTTGTTTAAATCACTTTAAATCATTTTAGCTCAAAACATACCTACAACTGTATTAAATTAAAATTTATAATATTACATTAGTATCTCTTTGTTTCTGCACGTGTGGTCTTGGATGACGGATATTTTATTCCAATTTCCTTCTGGCGCATTAAAAATATACTTTTACATTATTTCCTTTGTTTCAAGAAGTTTTGTGCCGCTTCCAATTGTGTAAAAAGCTATGATAATTTTCCAATATAATTATTAAACAAAATTGGCTGATGTTATGAAGGTTAGAATTTGTTAAGGTTCTTAATAAACACGTACACCCTCTCGGGCCTGAATATTCTTATTAGTTTCCTTCTCATTATGATTAAAACTTGCTCCCTCATTATAATAATATATAATGATTCTGTAATTTCAATTGTTTAATATTACTTTGTTTAATGGAAATAATTCCGTGAGTATTTTGAAATTTTCATTTAGGATTTGAGATTAAAATCCTTGATTCAAACGTCCTTGTTTGAGGACATATTCTTATGAAGAAATATAATAGTAATTTAGAAATTCATGGAAATAGCAAGACTAACTAATGTTATTTTTGCACTTAATTTTAAGATACTTTATAAAGTGTACAGTAAGTCAGCAACACACAAACGGCTAAGTAATCGTTAATAAAAAATTAAAAGGTCTGTGTTTGGCTAAACAAAGAAGGTTCTCGTTTTTATCAGTCGGTTAAAAACTAGAATAACTTTAGAGTGATAAAATTAAACAAAAAGTAGAGAAGATTTAGTATCGGAGTTAAGTGAGAACTATAAATCTAAGACGCTGTTTACAGTGGGCCGGCGAGGCAGGGTGTAGGAGCGGCTAGACACGGCTTCATGAGTACGACAAGCCATAAAATTGCGTTAGTGTGAGTTTTAGACTTCAAGGATCATTTTTATTACTGTAAACATTCAATATTTCATATCATAAGCAACAAAACTATCATACGACATAAAGAACAGTGAGAAAAAGCGCTTGCGCTATGTTTCGTGTAAGCAACTACCCAAGTCCCTTTTCATATCCGTACAATTTCTTAGATTCTTGACGTTAAACTTACGCTTGAGGTAGTTGGTACCGACTTTAAAGTTATAAAGACTGATTACGGTAAATGTTGAGGCTTATGTCAATCCATATAATGCACTAACAGAGAAAAATAATTATATATTTCTTTTCAGTTCATCTATAATTTTTTTTTTGTTGTGAAAGTCGGTTTTTATTTTTTGTTTAAAATTAATATAGGAAGCTTTAGCACACAAACGTTCTTTTCGATTTTTTTAAACTTGTTTAAAATTGTTTATTGCTTGTATATAGAAGGACAGTCAGCAGGCCTAGAAAAGCGGCGTAAGCTTCGATGCGATTCTAATTTACTAGTGATTTAGTTAGTAGTAAATATATGTAAATTAATATAAGTCTTAATATATTGCAGAAAATCTTTGCTCTCAAATAAAATTGTGTTCATGTCGTTACTTCGTCCTATCTTTCGTTTTGGAAGTCTGTCTCGGCTTGGAGGTTGGCCTACATACGAATTTTCATTCAGGTTCAGTTTGAAGTTAATATTGCGGCGAATAGTTTTCGCGACGTTTTAAACGATGAATAGATGGGTTAGAGCCAGGCCCCACTAGTGCTTGTCGTGGTTGTTCGCATTCTTCGTGGCTCTGCCTAAAGCGAAAAAGCAGGAACACCGTTGGGGTTTTATTGAGTATGAAAAGTCTCACTTACCCCGGCCCACCCCAGACTGCCGGGGATGCATCGATGCATTTCCCCAACGAAAACAAAAGGCCCCACTAGTGATTCATCGCAACTTATCAACGCAATTCACAGCGGCGTGCACAGCATTTTTCCACCAAGTATGCAGTATGCACTATGTGACAACTGGGGAACTCTCTCCCGAAGCGCCTTTTAAGGCCTCCGTGGTCAAGTGGACAGTGGTACAGAGCCCGGGTTTTAACTCGGAGGTCGTTGGCCCGCGTTGGAGTCATGTTATTTCCAAGTTTAATTAGGACAATTCAGGCTGATCACCTGATTGTCATGTTATTTCTAAGTTTAGTTAGGACAATTCAAACTGATCACCTGATTGTCATGTTATTTCTAAGTTTAGTTAGGACAATTCAAACTGATCACCTGATTGTCATGTTATTTCTAAGTTTAGTTAGGACAATTCAAACTGATCACCTGATTGTCATGTTATTT
>JAOTAV010092737.1:0-11323 GCA_026546445.1 Cyclargus thomasi | reverse complement strand
TTAGTACAACACGGTCACATTAACTAGACAGTTAACCTTTATAAAGAAATGTAAAAAAAAACATAGATGTAAAAAAATGTCCAAAACCGGCAACAGAAAACTAGCTAAAATATAAACACTAAAATGTGTTTCTATTTTAGCTAGTTTTCTGTTGCGAGTATTGTTTGTTTTCAACCATGTTTTTTCCCATAAAATTTTGATAAATCTTGTAGTTTAGCGATTTCATTATCTAGCTTGTCTATCTAGCTATACATCAAATCCACATTATTAATTTCAAAATTTTCGGTCTTAAAGCGTCCAATGTACGCAAAAATCGGACAGTTTCTTAAAGTTAGTTACCCGCTTCTTCCACTTATTAATTCTTCAATTGTTGTCCATATTTTAGCTAGTTTTCTGTTACTGTTTTTAAAATTTTTGTGTTATGTTTTTTAACATAAATTTATTATTTAGGTACACTTCTTTATCAAAGTATATAGGTTCACCCATTTTAGAATTTTAGCGAGACTAACAGAATTTAAAATTGTGTTCCGATTACAAACCCCAAGTATTTATCTAGGCGATAGAGTGTCCGTCCATCACGGAAAACGAAGTTACGACAGCTGATTCTAGTAGAATAGCTTGTTAGAAACATTCTCGCTACTGGGGCCATACTCCGAAACTTTGATACTCGAACGATCGAATCGGAATGCCGCGAGTAGGACGCGTAACGTGAATATTCTAACATAACGTAAAATTACATTGTTAGTCATAGTCATCATGGGGACCCGTGGCATTTTGCCGGCTAGCCACCTTGTAGTTACGCCACTGCTTGTAGGCCTTCCTTAATAAATTTTTAAACCAGAAAATGCAGCGTTTCATCCTTTTTTACTCATCATCAAGCAGCGAGATGACTTCTGGCAAGTTTTAAAGACCAAACTATTTACATAAAAAATTCGTACTCCATGCAGGACTCACGCGGTCTTTCAGCAGGACGCTTGACATAAACCACGCGTCCGCAATAACTTAAAGCAGGATAAACGCGATCTATAATTAAAGTCCGACGGCGGCATTAGGTCATGTTCGAAGATTTGAATGTGTTTGAGAGTCGGCCTCCGGAGCCGATGGCTAGCAAATCTATCGGACAATGTAACTGGGGCATTGGGAGTATTGGATGTCTTTGTGCAGTAAAACAATGGAGTGGCCAGTCTCGTCCACCTTGCGGCAGTCTGTCAAGGGGCTTTACGCCAACTCTGTTCATTTGTTTTATTTTTCCTCGGAAATTACAATTAAATATTTGCTACTGCAATTTTTTGCGACGATTCATAATTCATTTGAGTTAATATTGTACTGGTGTGTTAAGCTGTCCAAAGACTGGCCGACTTTTCAGTGTATTTTTTTAGGTTACGGGAACTGTATTATAACATTATCACTAATAATAAAATTTTACAAGTGAAGACATAAGTGGAAGAAGCAGATAACTAACACTTTAAAAAATCCCGATTTTTGCGTTAATCGACGCTTTGGGTCCCGAAAAATATTCTGAAATCAAAATAATGTATTGATGTAAAACTAGATACACTAGCTAGATAATGAAATAGGTTATTTACAAGATTTGTCAAAATATTATTATGGTAAAAAATTGGTATTAACTCGAAGGTTGCAAAATGTAAGTTATCCGCTTCTCTAAATCCTCTAAATCTAAATTTAACCTCATACTTGAAGACATAAGTGGACATATGTCTTCTAATATGAAGTTAAATTTTATAGCCAAATTATCTGTCAGTTTACTAAATTCATTTCGTACGAAAATGTGACAAATATAGAAACTGCCCTACCGATTTCGTGCCATAAACCATCTAGTCTATACTTCGAACAAAGCCTTACACCAAAATTATAACGAAAGGTGGCAAAGTAATAAATGTTATTCTAGAGACAAAACTAGGGAATACGCTGAGCTCGAGTGTCCGTTCAGTATTTTTTTAAAAACTAATATCAAATTTTCTTTTATTACAATAAGTGTGTGCGATTGACATATAATCAATAAATATCAAAATAACATACAAGCAAAGTCAGAATTCAACTGAGTCTACAAACATCGCATTTACAGCCTCTCAAATCTCAATCGACTAAGTCCCTACTTTATTAATATTATAAACTCTCAAATGTGTCTGTCTGTTACCTCTTCAGGCCCAAACCGCAGAACGGATTTTTCTGAAACACGGCAAGGAAGTACTTTGAGACCCGCGGAAGGACATAGAATACCAGAAAAAAGTATCGTTCCTGCGTGAAGATAACAAAATAATTATTTTATTTTTTAATCCTGACAAACACCACCTTTACTTTAAGTCAACTAGACGTTAAAACTAAAGAACTATTGTCGAGTTATTACACAAAGCATTTTATAACAGCGGTGTTAAGCTGTTAAATTGTTTATGCTGCAACCAGGTAAACAGTTACATGTCCTTTTTGTAACAAAACAATAAATACTCACAACAAGCAAAAAAAAAACAATAATTGTGAAACTGAACACACAGAATTCACCGACGATAAACATTTTGAATCCGGTCAAAACTCAGAAGTTGGTAAAGAATGGAATTAGTTAAACAATAGTTAGATACACATTAATTATGAAAATTGTAAATTAAAGTTAAATTTAGCCCGATTTAAATAACTGGCAACATTATCTAGTTAGACAATATTCTATCTTTATGTACAGTCTAATCTAATTAAATTGGTCGCTTTATCCGCCAGCCGACAGATCACGACATGGAAATGTCATACTCTGACCACATGACGTAGGCCCGTCAACTGGATCTCCTTCAATTTCCCTCATTATACTTATAGATACTAAACATGATCAAAATCCGTTTTGGCGAGTTTGACGGGTGTAATATCCAAACAAACAAACTTTCACTATTAGGATTTGTATGATATTTTATATCATACATATAAAGTCGACGAAACAAATAAAAAGTGTATTTTGTTTTCTTTCAGCAGGCCTAGCATAGCGTCAGACATACGAAAGTATAGACAATGACAGATGGTTGGGATAAACTAAAAGATTTCCTTTGTGCATCCGTCACTTCAACGTGATTTTGCCTATATTGCTGTCGAAAGAAACACTTTCTCGGTCGCTAGGCTAGGGCCGCAGGTCTGAACACAATTCGTATCTACTAGACTAAAACGCTCTACGCACTGCATTGAGCTAGTAGCAATGAGAAATCATAAAGTTGCAATTATATTAATATTCTGTGATATAGAGTCAAATCCTTACTAAATAAAAATATCATAAACAAGCTGTGCCCCGCGATACTACCCGCGTTAAAACCAGCCTATGTGTTAATACAGAATACCACCTAGCTCCATGGCAAGTTTTATCAAAATCGGTCCAGCCGTTTAAGTGTGAAAAGGTAAAAAAAATATACACAAACTTTCGCATTTATAATGTTAGTATAAAAAGTATGAAATAATATAAAGTCTGTCATGGGAGAGCTATGCTTCGGCACGAATAGGCCGCTTAGGTCGGAGTGATACCCCGGCCTCACAGAAAACTGGCGTGAAACGGCGTTGTACTGTGTTTCGTTCAGTGAGTTAGACTACCGGTGGCTCAACATCCCTAATACCCTTATCCCTATTCCCATTCCCATTGCCTATTCCCTCATAAAGGCCGACAACGCACTTGCGACTCATCGGATATCACGAGTGTCCATGGGCGACGGCAGTTACTCTCCATCAGGTAACACGTCTACTCGCTTGCCCCGTTAATATCATAAAAAAAAGTATGTAAAAGTTTGTTTAGTATCGTCACTAGTACAAATCTTTTTCCACGCGACGTCTCGGCTCATGGGACTTCGTCAACATGACAGTAACCGTTTCAATTATCACTAAACTCTTTTATCTTTTTAGCGGCCTCTAGTTTCTATTCTCGTCTATTTACTGACTGAACCACTTAAAACCGACGTTCGGATGTGACTCTTCCAGATAATACTCGACTTTAATTTCCGAACATTAGAGTAGTAAATCCAACGGCGCGACAGTAACGTATTTGGGAATCGCTTAATCAGTAGAGTCACGCTTTTTGGGTTTTCCCAAATTTTCGAAGATGTTAATTTGATTAAGCTAAGACAAGTGTTAGTGACACAGCCTTGACAGTGGCGTAGTTCAGGCTATATTGTATTATGTAAGAGTATGTGGACTCTGCATCAGCGTTGATCGTTAATAAGCAGCATCCACACATAGTACTCCGTCAATGAGTTGATCATAGGCGATGATCGGCGAACAGAGCCGAGTCCTCTAAACAATCTTGCTCTCGTGTCTGTAATCGCCAATACATACGTACCCAGTACATAGACCGACTTAAGCGATAACGAAGGTGTAGACTTCCACAAAAACAGATATTCGTCAATGATTACCCGAATGATAGCGAAGTATTTTAATTTAAATTTAGAATAACAGACATCGTAAAGAAAGTGCAAGGTCAGAATTTAATTAATAAAAAAAAATAACAAAAAAAAAAGCGTAAATTACAATAAACCTATACACCTAACCCAGAAAAGTTTCGAAACCCCAGCTAAAGATAGTATGATCCCGTTGGTTTGTAATAACCACAGTTATCGACTTTTATTATTATGTTATTATTGCGTGAAACATGCAGTCTATACTCATTTCTTCTATCAAACTCAAAGAAAAAAGATAACCTCAATTCACACAGGTGACCAATTATCAGATTGTAGCATAATTAAACTGCTTGTAATGAAATGGAAGAGAGTTGTTGTCTGACACAGGCTACCAACCCACCAGGTGACTTCCATGTATTTCAGAACTAATGTGTTTTAAAGAAATAAAATATTATTATAACCAGTAACCACCCTGATATCTTTGTCAAATAGCTCGTCGGGATGATCGTAGATAACCAGTAGGGGTAACCAGTAACACCCCGTTATCCTAATCCAATAGTCGGCTAGGCGTCGCCCGTTAGCCGGGATCATCGGAGATAAAATTCTCTATACTCTACACTCTAGCTCATTGATCCATCTCAGTTGTAGCAAATATATAAAAGGAAAAAGGAAAATCCCAATCCACATTAGAAAGTCACTGATAACACTCCGATATCCTAATCCGATAGCCGGCTAGGCGTCGCCCGTGAGCCGGGATCATCGGAGATAAAACTCTCTATACTCTACACTCTAGCTCATTGATCCATCTCAGAGGTAGCGAATATATAAAAGGAAAAAGGAAAATCCCAATCCATAAGGAGGTAACCAGTAACACCCCGTTATCCTAATCCAATAGCCGGCTAGGCGTCGCCCGTGAGCCGGGATCATCGGAGATTAGACGGTCTCTGTCTAGCGGGGCGGGGTTAGGCCACGCCCCCCGGTCGATCGCGCCGCGCACCGCTATCGGCGCTCATCCGGCGCGCCGCAGATAAACCGTCACGTCATTGACACCTAACTTCGTGACAGCTCGGAGATAGCAGTTTTTCATGCTATTTGTATTGTGTTGTTTGCTATTGCTATTGTTGCTTAGATGCTTTTCATAATTTTTAAATGTTTTAATTTACATTTTTACTAAACTATACATAATAATTGTAACGTAGTCCCTTTCGAGAGTCAAAGTACCGAGTTTCGTAAAATCAGATTCATGAAATATTAGCTATATTAAAATACAACAGAAGAAGTTTCCTTAAAATTAAAATGTAAGCGATTACAATATAGGTAGAGCGTTATTACTTACTTAATTTGCTTTTATTTTTCTACAAAATTTCATAAAGTTAAAAAAAATCTTTACAAATCTTAGGCACCTGGGTACATTACTAAAAAAACTTGCTCTATCAGACCAATTTTATGTCATGTACTTAATATACTTATACATGTTAATTTTTTCTATCTGATACACCTTTAGACCCACGACTTAAGGGTCATAGTCGTGTAACACCGAGGTTGTATAATCGTGAACGGCCTGTAGGATGGGATTTGGCTTACCACGCCCACATCAATCCGTTATGTAATCCGCTCCTCGAGGTCTTGTATATTCTCTACTAGCATTTCCCCGCGGCTTTGCCTGTATGGAATTATTTCAAGAGAATGTCAACTGTTCTAGATATTCCATATCAACACCTGCCAGAACTCTATCAAAATTATTTCGAAGTAAAATTCAATTAATGATAAAAATGCTATAAAATTAAAATGCTATGACTAACGTTATTTTCATTTTATTTAATTAAAAAAAAAACTACGAACAGTAAACTATGAAAAAATGTCGTTAGAAAAAGTTTGCTATGACCGATTATAGCACATTTTAAGTTGTTCATCAATTAATGAATAGTAAATATTGTTATTATATATTTGGAATAGTATTTACTTTTACCAGCTTTTTGGCTAGAAATAGCTGTAAGTTTTTTTCGTAACAAATACGTGAATAGCAGGTACCCGATTTCACTAGTTACTATCAAAAATCTAATTGCATTTTATACCTACCTGCCTCTACATTGAGATCTTTTTAGGAATTATCATTATCAATTACTTCATTATTAAGCTACACAATATGAATCACAATATTCCAACGTGCCCCACATAATAAAACACTTTAACATCCTTCGAATCCTCCCGATAAATTGCTTTAGAATTAACAATATATTCTCGAAGATCTAGCTCGTGTGCCCGTGAGACACAGGGGATGGGGGTTAGGGGTTGGGGGGTGGGGACGGGGGTTCCCCACCGCCCCCACGAATTTGTTATCTCGACAAAGTAATACGAAGCGAGATTAATTCCCGCGACATGCTAGACGCCCCGAATAGATCTTGAAATTAACTACGATGTGAAATTAACCTCACAATTTAGTATCATATTATTAATTTATTCATTCATCATGATTAACGGTTTCAATTCTTTCGTACACCGTCGCGTAATCCATGCTAAGTTGTATAATCGGGAAATTTAAAGAGAGCCATTTGACGGACCTACGTCATTTGGTCGGAATATGTCAATTCTAAGTCAGTTGCGTGATCTGCCGGCTCGGTTTGACTTAACCCGACCAACTTACTTAGATCCACGATCTGTTTCTCTTTCAATTTCTCTGATTGTACAATCAGGGAAGCTGAAACAGAGCCAGATTGCCGGTTACGAATTACATGGAAATGACATATTTCGACCAAACGACGTAGGTCGGTCAAATGGCTCTCTTTTAATTTCCTCCATAGTACTTAGTACTTGACACTTGTGTTATAGCAATCAGTTATAAGACGTACCTATTTTCCTAAAAATGCAGTTAAAAATTAAACCATATTATATTATACCGTACCGTTAATTATATTAACCGTACAATCGTACCCTACCTAAGTTTTGACCCTAGGCAAATAGAAGGCAGTTATAAAAACGTGTGTATCATCTATGTGTGTGATATGTCCATCTGACTGTAGCTCCTCAATGAATAAAGCAAGTTTAATTTACTTCTTTTCTTTGTTAAAGGTGCTAAACCTATGCGAGTGTGAGCTCTACGAGTATATAGTGGAGAAAAAAGTTATGGAGGTGAAAGTGTGGAAGATTTTTGAAATAGTTACAATATACATACATATTTGCAATTATATACTTTCAGTAGTGAGTTTTTAAATTTATTATTTATAGTTGTTTCCTATTGGTAGGGGAGGATAGAGTACTATTTCTGTAGTATCTCAAGACCCAGTAAGTTTTGTCTATTTAGTAGAATGGAAAAGGATATAACAAGATCATTTTTATTTTAGCGGTGGTTTAAAAGTTAAGATGCCAATGAAAAATAAGTTATAAAAAAGGTTATAAAAAAAAGTAAAAATAATATATCCACATCGAACATTTATTAAACGATTTTAGACGGCAAGGCATAAAACGACGAAATAGTTGAGTGAGACATAAAACATCTGGGAAGCTTTGTTACCAAAATATAAGGCTTTGTTGTTTTATGTTATTACCGGCTAATACTTTACATTTAAATTATCAATGTTTCATGTGGACGTGTTCTTTGGCGTATCTTTAAACCCCCCTGACGGTTTCGATGACATTTTTAAGAAATCTGATTTTAAACCATGATAACCAGAGACATGTAGAAAGCCTAGCTTAATCTGTCGCGCTCGAGTAAAAAGAAAAAATCCCCGTTTGGGCTCCCCGACTATATTACCTACCGACCGCAGACTCGATTTAATTAATATATTTATTAAAACTTTGTGTTATATTGTTTAACAACTTTTGCTGTCCTTTCAGTTATTATTGACTCTAAACTCACATGATCATCTATAATCCGGCTAGCAAAAAACTTCTAGTCACAAACATGGTTGCCATTGCAAAATATATTCTGTATATTAATTCTTAAGATACAAAATCCTCTGTTAGTAAAAACCACATAACCCGCTGTGTCAACGACATGGGCATGGGTGGATAATTAATAGATGCTATTGTAGAGTTTACCTGATACATGTAAGAGACAAAATATGACAATACTTAGAACGTGACTCATGCTAAAACGAAATAGGATTAATTTAATTTTATAATAGTATTAGCGGACCCGGCAAACGGTGTCCTGTCAGTCAATAAAATCGGTGCACTCGTTTGGAAAGAGTTCAGTGACAAACACACGCTCACAAGAATTTTGATATGTAAAACATATAATAATATCCATTTGGTATTAAATTAAAAATGTCATATTTAATTCAACACTAAGGGCCTGTTTCACCGCTTACTGATAAAGTTAGTGTTAGGCTATCCACAACTTTTTTGACAGATTCACCATACAACATCGGTCGATCAAAGTTGTGGATAGACTAACTGAAAGCGGTGAAACGGACCCTAAATTATGTTACGGAACCAAGTAGACGTACAGAGTGCCGAGTGTGGGTTTCTTTTTTAACCGACTTCCAAAAACGAGAAGGTTATATGTTCGGCTATCGATATATATATTTTTTTATGTATGTTCAACCAACCGCCGTGTGAGAACCAATTTTAAAAATTTTTTCGTTGTTATATAGGGTATTGTTCCGAATAGGTCCCATATTCACCATGGTGGTGGCTGATGATGGAAACCATAAGTAATCCAGGAAACTTGACTCATCCTTGCCCCTTAAATAACATAAAAAATGTATCATGCCTAGTGCTTCTCTCTCTGAAGATTTCGTACGGAAATAGGCTGATGCCTCACCGAATTCTGAAACAGGCACTATTAAAGAATAAATATTATTTATTACTATTTAGTTTCTTTTTTATTATTTTTGTTTTTTTCCTTTGGAAGGTGGTTTTAATTTTTTGTTAAAAATAATAATCACATTCAACCGTGAACGCGTTTCGCGTTTACGAAGATTTAATCTGAGACTTGTACACGTTACCGTGAGCATCGCGAGGTGGCGCTGTACAAATCCCATATAAATTCTTATTAAACGCGAAACGCGTTCGTTCACGGTCGAATGTGAAAATAAAAACCCGCACTCGGCACTCTGGGACGAAAAAACATACGAAATACGAAAATTAATTCGTAATTGACGATAGGTAACTAGTAAAATAAGTGGAAGAAGCGGGTAAGTTACATTAAAAGGTCTCCCGGAATTTTGTGTAAATGGACGCTTTAGGACCAGAAAAATGATTTGAATTTTAAATAATGTGGGTTTGATGTACAGCTAGATACACTAGCTGGATAATGGAATAGGTTATTTACAAGATTTGTTGCAATTTTGAAGGAAAAAAGGAGTATTTACTCAAAAGTTTTAAATTGTTAGTTATCCGCTTCTTCAACTTATGTCTTCAATTGTCGATTATATTTTATTAAAATGAGAATCTGTTTCACAACTTCCTGATAAGTGTCATATAGAAGACTATCCGCAACTTACGAGTATCTGCCCAATTAACTATGGATTGCCTGACAAATAAGTTGTGGACGGCCTAACCGAGACTAATACGGAAACAGGCACTAAGTCTTTGCTTTGTCTATACTGAGTGAAAAGTTTTGACTCATTGATTATTTTGTAAAAATATTAAATGTACAGACACTCCAACTATACTGTTTTATTATATGTATATATTTATTATATGTAGATTTACAAATATTCTTTTTTATTGACTATGATCCGTCTTTCGGATAAACTATAAGCCATTCGTATTATTATGTAACGGCCTCTTAGCTGAATCGTGTATCGCCTCTAACTTGTAATCTTAGCCAGACCAAAACCAATTACGGGTCGGTCAATAGAATTCGATGAATCTGTCAAGTCACTACCTTTTTTACTTCAGATAATCTGTGCGCTCCACTCGATCAATCTTATCACAACTATTGGATAAGACAAAATTAATAGACGAAGCCGATTGTGATGGCTGCGAAGGATTTTAGACTTTATTGATGTCGGTTAGAGTTTAATTTTGTGCGAAGATAGGTGGAGTAAGCTGGAAGGATCATCGCTGGATTCCTGGAAATTCGCCCCGCGTGAATACCTGCCTTACAGGTAAGCTGGTGTAGAGTAGGTGACGTTCAGACATGGCGTCTAGTCTGCGTGAGGGATTCGACTAGGACTTGAAACCCGCGAAACTAAGAATGTGTCGGTACTCCGCTTTACCAGAGAAATAAAACCACGGCCTCACAGAAGCCGGCCTAAAACAACGATTACACTGTGTTGCGAGTGAATTTTCCGGTTTACGGAATACCTAACGCATTCCCTTTCGCTATTCCCATTTCCTATTCATCTCCCTATTACTTTTTCTTGCAACTCTTAGGACATTATCAGCATCGTATGTGATTTGTACATGTGACCGTGAGCATCGCTAGGTGGCGCTGTACAAATTCCATACAATATCTTAGTAAAGGCGAAACGCTTTCACGGCCGAATGTGAAAAAAAGCTTGAACTCGGCACTCTGCTCGTCTGCTCCCATTATTTTTGGCTTAGTTACTCTTTCGTAGTTTTTATTATTCGTATGTCTGTGCACAATGAGTTGTCGCCTCTACACGTTCCTCTGTCTGCGTCCCCGTGACTTGCTGTTTGCCCTACGCTACCCTTAGCCCTTACACGAGTGACCGCGCGAAACTCATGTTTATATTCTCGGATTATCACTTCCTAGAACTGAGACTGCGGGTTCGATTACCGATTTCATATTTTGTATAGAATTATATAAATGAGTACAACGCGAACGTCCGTGGCCTAATGGGTAAGACCTTTGGTTAGCACTCGAGGGTGAAGTTTCGAGCCCCGGTGGAGGCGGGCACCAATGAGACAATTGGACATAATACGAATGCTCCTTGCCGTGGGATACCCGTGCTTCGACACGAATGGGCCGGCTCGACCGGAGTGATATCACGGCCTCACAGAAAACTGGCGTGAAACGGCGTTGTGCTATGTTT
>JAOTAV010092736.1:0-36160 GCA_026546445.1 Cyclargus thomasi | reverse complement strand
GTTTGGCTTTGGCAACTGGCTTATTATATTACTGGTGATCGCATATTTAGATCGCATATAATTACTATGCAGAAGCCAAAACCTACTTAAAGTTTTCCTACTTAAAGTTAACCACAAACTACTACCACAAAAAAAACTTTTGAATATGCAAATGTTTTGTTGAATATACAAATGTTTTATTTGTGACAGGGTGCTTAGAAGCAAAAAATTCTTGTATTTGGGCTTGGAATATTTGTAATATAACCATTACCAATTTCCCTGTAATATTATAAAGTGACAACATTGACATACTTTTTTTAAGTATTTACATATTTCATGATAATAATGAATGCAGCATCCGAGGCAAAACATAATTTACCCCGGTTGACAAATTTTGTGAACGTTGAACATTTATTTATATTTAGAGCATAGTCATGATCACTTTTATTATTTTCATTAGCGAGGATAGCATGACAAAACTCGAAAATATTATTTTTTTATAGTCTTTCGAATTATAAATCCTTTTATGTTATAAATCACATTATCCTTATAAGCGCCGCATTGATAATAATTTTCTAAAGTTTATAATTTCCGAAAAATTATCTCTTTCATTAGTATTGTGATCCTGATTCTGACTTTCAATTAAAGACCTGGTTTTACTTTGAAATTCTATGACGTGGTTTGTAACCTAACATAATCTCATTTCTTTATTTATACCATAGAAAAATTATTTTATAATTTTACAGATCCATACAAAATTTCGTATACGGGAAAAAACTCTTAGGTCTAGATGGCGCTAGTCATGATGCTGGATAAATTTGAAAGTATAATAATACAACAAAACTAGACATTTACATCAAACAGAGCAACCTTAAAACACGAAAAAAAAATTTTCTGCAT
Organism: Cyclargus thomasi; assembly: GCA_026546445.1. Lineage (NCBI taxonomy): Eukaryota > Metazoa > Arthropoda > Insecta > Lepidoptera > Lycaenidae > Cyclargus > Cyclargus thomasi. Next base: position 35,281 of record JAOTAV010092736.1, on the reverse strand, counting down.
TTTTACAACATCATAAACACTTGTATATTAATAATTAAGATTTTTTAAAAAATACATACTTTAAAACTCCTTTCCTTACAGCCAGTTTTAAGCTGCAACTGGTAGATGGCGTCATTATAATTTACAAAGTAACTTGAATATTCAACACAAGATGGCGCGAAATAATTATTTTTGTGCCATCTTGTGCTGAAATAGCAAGTTATTTTATTGTGATTGCAAGTTATTAAAATATATCAGTAAAAATTATTAAAGAACCAAAAACTTAGATCTGCAAAATATCAATAAATGTTATTCCCGGTAAAATTATTCAGTAGCATCTAGCGGAGTAATTTTAAGGGAATAATTTTTGTGTATCAGAGTTTGCAACGAGTTTTATTCGATATAGCATATTTTGATACCCTTAATGACATCTATCGGTCCAATTCGAACTAAAAATTACGGACACGCTGATTTGCATGGGATCCGCTAAGCTAGGTCTTTAATTGAAAGGCAGAATCAGGATCACAATACAAATGAAAGAGATATTTTTTCGGAAATTTTAGACTTTTTAGAAAATTATTGTCAATGCGGTGCTTATGAGGATAATGTGCTTTATAACATAAAATGATTTATAACTCAAAATATTATAAAAAATTAATGTTTGCGAGTTTTGTCATGCTATCCTCACTACTGAAAATAATAAAAGTGATCATGACTATGCTCTAAATATAAATAAATGTTCAGCGTTCACAACATTTGTCAACCGGGGTAAATTATGTCTTGCTTCGGATGCTACTTTAATCATTATTGTGAAATATGTAAATACATTATTTAAAAAGTGTGTTAATGTCAATGTTGTCTCTTCATACCATTACAGGGAAATTGGTAATGGCTACATTGCAAAAATTCCAACCCCAAATACAATAACTTTTTATTCCTAAGAACCCTGTCATAAATAAAACATTTGCATATTCAATAAAACATTTGCATATTCAAAAGTGCCACTCCTAGTACATGTTTGTGGTTTTTACAGAAAACTTTAAGTAACTTAACTTTACAGAAAAACTTTAAGTAGGTTTTGGCTTCTGCATAGTAATTATATGCGATCATAAGTAACATAATAAGACAGTTGCCAATGCCAAACGCTTCTTGTGAGTGCGTTTATACTTCTAGGTATTATAACAAGACTCCTTTCCTCTCTGGAGTTAGGACAAAAAACTTGTTTGTCCTAGAATATTCAAAACGTTGGCTACCCTAAAGAAAAAAGATAACACACAACAGAACGTCACTCAAGGTCATAATTTTTGTCTTCACTTTTTTGTTTTACGTGGGCGGTGGGGCCTCCATTATAATTTAATCTTCTTGCCTGAAATATATTTTTGGAATAAAAAAAAAAAATTTTTTTTTACTTTAGGTAAAATGTAGGGTTGGCCCGCTTCTCATCAGCCAGGTCTATAGTGCCACACTGGGATGTAATAGGAGAGTTATATGATAAGGTTTCAGCTTGCCTCAAACAAATACCTACTCAAAATTTGCTATCAGCTCTCAGATTATATCAAGAGTCGTCACTCGTTCGGAAATGTAACTTAATAGTATCTAGAAATACATTTTCGAACGAACAACAAATGTCAAATGTCATTGTCAGTGACATAAAAAACAATTTCAAATGCCAATAAATTGTAGAAAGAGTTTTTTTGTTGTTTGTTGTTTATTTTATTTATATTTTCATTACATTTTGACATTGTGATAAGAAAATATTAACGTGTATTCAATGTATAATCAACACTTCGTTAAATTAAGAAGTAAATTAACAATTTGAATTGGAAAAAGTACCTCGGGAACTATTTTTGACTTTGACCCCGAAGGAGATGTTTAACCCTGATTTAAATGATTACCAGCTGACTTCGATCATAGCTGAGTGTTGTGGAGGCGTGGCTGTTGTGTATTCAGCCGTTTACAAGCCATACAACCAAAATGTGGCCATTAAAAGATACTTTGTTGATAAGTCGAAAGAGAAGGCGAACTTGATTCAGGTATATTTTTATAAATGATATAGTACTAGCTAGTAAAAAAGCCGCAGGAAATGTCTTTTATGGCATAAAAAAGCAGCCTATGCTATTCCCACCTATATTCTTTTACCTCATATGCCAAAAATCTAGTTGATTAGTTGCTTCTTCAGAGCATGATGAAAGGACAACAAACACACTTTCCCATATACAATATTATATATTGCGGTTTCTCAGTCAGTCCCTAATAGCTGTTCAAATAAACCAAATACTGTTTCTGTTGTCCCTTAGCTGACAACACCGCTTAAGTTGAAAATTTGCAGTTTTTACATTTTAAATACCATTAGATAAAGCTACTCATTGCGTTTCAAATCATTGACCACATTAAATAAATTTCAGACAGTCATAAGTCGTAATTAAGAAAAAAGTAACAGCCCTCAAAATGGTTGGCCTTGCAACACAAAGTTTTTTTTTGTGTCCTATGAAGTTGGTAAAATATATTTAAGTTAGTTTATCAGTTAGGGGATGGTAACATTTTGAGAAATGTGAAATACATTGCATTAAACTATATTTACTATTATTCTTTTCAGCAAGACATTTTAACAAGAAAAGAACTACAACATCAAAATATACTCCCCTATTTCACATCATTCGTAAATGGCCCTGAACTGTATGTTGTGTCTCCGTTGATGAGCCTGGGCTCATGTCGGGACATCTTGGACAGATATTTCCAAGAAGGACTGCCAGAATTAGCTTGTGCACTTATACTCAGAGATGTTTTATTAGGCTTACAATATTTACATAAACAATTTTACATACACAGGTAAGTTCTGAAGCAGAATTCAATACAAATATTGTCTTTTTAGTTCTTTATTTATATGTATCTAATTAGTTTTTTACTTTTGAAATTAATTTAATTTGCCCTTACCCACAAAACACATACAATACATAATTTAATATATTTTTTTAATCATTTTCAGAAGTGTCAGAGCAAGTCATGTGCTTGTAGACACAAATGGCAGTGTGCGACTGTCAGGGTTGCGGAGTGCAGCATCTATGATGGTGCGGGGACGGAGGCAGAAACAACTACACAGTCTGCCACCCCCTGACCACGACAATGCAAATCTCATGTGGTTGAGTCCTGAATTGTTAGAACAGGTATGAGTTTAACCTTAATGAAACAAACTTTTTCATGCATTATGAATATCCATCATGAACCAACAATACAATTAATTACATATAGGTATGAGATTTACTAGTTTCAACTTCTCTTCACATTATGATGTAATCCATAGTTCGACACTTATAATGTCATAATTGTGTCTGTGCTTCTGTCTGTTACCTCTTCACGCCCAAACATCTGAACCAATTTGTCTGAAATTTGATATGGAGATACTTTGAGTTCCAGAGAGACATAGGATAATTTTAGGATCGAAAAAATGTGCGGTTCCCGCGTCATAAACAAATTTTGGCGCAACGGAGTTGCGGACACATAATGTAAGTATAATGATAAAGATATAGTTTTGTTTGATATAATGTGTGCAAAATAAAATGAAAAATCTCAAGTTTCAGGTTATTTTCCTTATTTTTGCACAAATATTATAATAATTTGCACAAATATTAATATAAACAGTAAATTACTTTTATTTGCAAAACAGCAGCATTCAAATGCAAATTCCACATCAACACAGCAGTACCTATAATTTTAATTTGAGGATATTTTTGAATTTATTTTGCAGAACCTTCGAGGTTACAATGAACAATCAGACATTTATTCTTTTGGCGTGCTGACATGTGAGTTAGCAAATGGTGCAGTTCCATTCGCAGAAGTTCCTACCACACTCATGTTCACGGAGAAGGTGCGGGGAAGCCGGCCTCAGCTGCTGGACTGTACCTCATTCCCAGAACCTCTTACTGAGGAAACAAAAAGTAAGGATTTACTGACATGTCTTATACTAGTTCTCATTTGAATCGATACAATTGCAAAATATTTTAGTGCATTTTTTATCAGCATTTCTCTTTCCTAGTTGCAGCATTTTTTGCACCTTAGGACATTGTGATGAGTACTTGAAAGAATATTTCTTTCCTATATAATAAGAAAAGGGACAGATTAAACTATAAAGTTGTATTCTTAATGCATAATGTATTGCGGATCATATTGATTGTGAGTATATATTAACAGATGCGTACGCGACGGACAGCGGCGTGGGCGACAGTGCGGAGGGCGTGTGGCGTCTGCGGCGCGTTTACGAGGCGAGACAGCTCTCCGAACACTTCCACAGACTAGCCGATGCCGCGCTACAGAGGTATAATATATGGTGTTATGCACGTCCATATTTACAAAAACAGTAAGCAGCTTAAATATTTTATATTATGTTATACTCCTGAAAGAACTTGTATAACTGTGTTTGCTAACCTATGGTTTTCAGATTCTTATTCAAGCCAAGTTTATTTACGGGATTCCAACGTCTAAACACTGGACCATAATATGTAATCAGAATGATCTTTTCGAAGAATTCTGAACTTGTCCAAGTTGTCTTTGCGTTCTACCTGTATAATGGTTTACATTCACTCATCAAACTTTCTAGTTAGCTCTGACCTCTATTATATTAATACGCTGGACTGACAGTACCCCTTGAAATGACTGCTGTTTACAGATATAATTTGAAGCGCCCCACCGCGGGAAAAGAACTAAATTTGACGTAAATTGCAAAAAATAGCTGCTTAATTATGAATGAAAACAATAACATTCAATAGTGCTGAAAGCTTTTTGTCGATAAAAACAAAATCGATACCTGATACATAAAGTGAAGGTAAGTAATAAATAATGTTAAATTAATTCAGATATATTATTTTCAAAAAGAACTTTACCTTATCTACAATCGCATCGTAATATTTTAATCCAGTTACATAATACATTGTTATCGATATATTTTATCTCATTATCGCATCTCTATCATTAGTTCCTTTTCTGACAGCCACTGCTATCAGCCCCAAAATATCCTTCAATGTCAATCAAATATACCATGGCTAGGCTTGTCGTCCGTCAATATATACTTTATTCTGTGGTCAGTCCCGCGTATTTATACAGAGGTCAGTGTTAGTCAGTCAAAATATTTACTATTTTGAGTATTATACAATATTTCATACAATCTTGTTTAATATTTTACAGGGAACCTGAAAGAAGACCATCAGCTACGCAAATGTTGAACCATCCGTACTTCAAGCAGATTCGAAAGACTGACTTCTTACCGAGTCTCATTGGACGAGTTAAACCTATCAAACCTGATCCAGGTGTGTTGTGATTTTAATTTATATAGATATAGATAATATTTGGTATTTAATCAGTGGCTGAAGCCGATCTATTTCTGTTGTCTAACTATTTTTTGCTTTAGGGTGTGTAAGTGTTCAAAGTGAAAGTTACAGCGATGAAAGTTTGTTGAGATTTATATGGGCAAGCGCCCCAGCTGCTTGAGTCTGTCGGTACAAATAACAAAAGTTTTTCTACATAGGGACCCTAAAATATGATCACTTACTTTTGTTACACCCTGTGTAAGAAAGTAAGGTTAAATATATGTTGTGTGCGTTATGACTTATTTGAATTATAGCAACCAAAATTTTGTAATTAATATAATGTTTTTTTTTTCAGATGACATATCAGCACTCCTCTTACAAGAAAAATTGTCGGAAATGGAGATAGAGAAGTCGACGGAATGGGATTTCTAGTACAACAAATTATCTTGCCAGAGACGTCAAAGTTGTGTAACAGAACATATTTTTTATTTCATTCGAAAATCAGCTTTGAAACATAGAAATATGTGCATAGATGCTTGAAAAGTCTACAAGCACAGGTCAGGGAATGTTTTGCTATTTTTTCAAGTCGCGTCCGTAGCAGAAAAGTAATGATGTATTTTTTTACTTAATATTAATAAATCAAAACATCAATTGAAGCTTATAATAAATCAAATACATAAGTACTTGTATATTTAACTCATTGCAGAAAGTGCAATTATAACTATATTAAGGTCATCTAGCCATATCACTGCCCAAATGCTCCATATGTCATGTGATATCATTATAGTATAAGGACCATTTCTCTTTTTATTCATGAAAGTTCCAATCATTGTAATAAAAGTTGACATTAAGGCCTATTCTTGTTTAATGACTTTGACCAACGCACTATAATAGGCGTAAGTGAAATCGGAAATGGACTAATCCTTGACCACAACCTCTGCACCGCGTATTAGGAACATGGGACGGAGCGGGGTAACGCGTAACGGTAGTAACGGAAGAATGCTACCGCCGTGAGTTTGACAGAGTAGCGTGGCCGGTAACCATGGTAGCCTCGCTGCGCTCATACCGAAAGCGAAGTTTAGCGCTTGTAGTCAAGCTATAGTACGAACTAGCTTCGTAGAGAGCAAATATAACAAAGCTCCATTTCCAGCAGGCTATTCGCGTGGCTTATCGATAGCATGTCCTATTTTTGCTTTGTATGAACGTTTTTACTTCATCCGATCCAATATCAGTGTCGGGCGGTAATAGTCGCCACCATGTGCTGTCCTTTAACTTGTTGTTACTTACGTGGTTAAAACTAAAATAAAATTGAATATTTAAATAGACTATCTTCATTATCATTTAAAAATATTTTATTATATATAATATTAATTTCCTTCTATTATCTACTAAAAGATTTTACACTACCTACTAAGTAAACCGTTATTCATTTGTACCCAAAAAGTAGAAATCTACTAAATGTAGTCACACTGTTGAAGGCTTGCCGGGCCGTGTGGCATCCGCCGCGCAAAAATCTGCTCCGATGAGTCCGGAGTAACGATCCGTCAAAATGTGCGATACGCGCATCCGTCATCATACAAATTGTATTACTATGCATACTGCAGGCGGATTAGTTCGCTGAGACCCCGCACTCTTCAGCCCGATATAGTTTGACTACACCTTTTGTATGGTCACGCCTTAATTGTCAACATTTAGCGTAATGATTGTTTCCCAATTAAATTACGAAATAGAGTACAGACCAAAGATACTTTATCTTGAATATGGTGCTACTTATGTATTGAAGCAACTTTGACGCTCTCTATACTTTACTAAAATAATTAATTGTTATTTGTCTATTAAATGAACAAAGAGCTTCCAGTTAATGAGAGAGATGTCCGAGACGAGTCGGTTTTAGATTGTTACAGAAATTCTCAAAAATTATTTTAGTAAAGTAGTATTTTAAACAATAAATTCGAAATATATTTTAGATGTTATTATGTCCATAGATTGTTGTTGGATATCCTATTTATTATAATAATATCGATAACACGGCTTTTATTTCTGATTATAAGAATCCATCCGAATTCCCTTTTTTGCTGTGAACTATCAAAAAATATTCTGATAATAAAAATTTAAATTTATATAAAACATTGGACGCTTCCTTTGTGCAAAATACCAAAGATGTGAAAAATATGTTCAGCCGAGTGTCCAGACTAAGCAGTTCTACATCTATGGTATTTTCCAAAAGCCAGCATTCATTCCAAAATGGGAGCAATTGAGGCTTTACGTGGATAAAGGTACCACGGATGTGGAATAACATAGAGGACCGAGTCTAGCTAGCTTAGCTTAAAATTAGACAATCGGTCCTTTATTATTATATTAAATCTATGGTATTTTTGCCCAAAGAAAGCGCCGTATTATTACATGAATTGTCATGTCATTTGATGGCTTAAGTATAGATTATATGAAGCCAACACTGGCAGACAATATCACGGGCGGTATATTGGTCTTGTTTTAAAAGTTTTTCAAACTGGTCACAGAATGCCTATATCGTGTCAGCACTAGCCACCCGTCGCATTGGCTGTCTTGGCTTAATGTAAACTATACTTTATACCAATTTTTGGCATATTTTATAGACTTTTTCAGAACGACACGTTAAGAGGTCTGTCAGCAAAGAAAAATGTAGACCGTAGAAAAGTATTTGAATTGAAATAGAAAAGGCAATTAATTAACAGATAATGAATATATTATGTATAAATAACATAAAATATTGTATAGGTGAAACAAGATTGCATGAAAAAAGAACTTATAACTCCTTAGCAACAAAGGTTAAAATAGCTTGAAGCCAGATAGCTGCTCCGCGCGCCCCAGCGTCCTCGTCCTTGATATACGTGCTTGCTACGTACGACGCCCGCCCCGCCCTGCGAACAAGATTGTCTTTAGTAAGTGAAAATAAGATATTTATATGCTCTTCTTGTAGTACCTCTCCGATTACTGAAGGTTGGCAGTTAGGTTTCGTAACTTTTCCCAATTAGCACATACTTAATTCAACACAAGATGTCAAAAAGACATCATGATACTTACATAGGTAGGCAGTAGAACCATTTACCATAATTTTTAGAGGCCTACTCTGAAAACATATCGAGAGTTGAACTAATTGGAATTTCACGTCCTACTCTAACAATGTGAAATTACGCTGGTAGAGTAAGATATCCGCGCGGATTTAATTCTGTAATCAGGCAAAATTATATTGAAATCGCTCTGGTGGATTTTGTCTGTTTTTAAAAATCAACCATTTTTTGTATTAAATTTGAAATTATTTGTTTTTTTTAATTGAAAGTTTCTATTGAATACATACCTAGCTGTCATTTTAGCAGTAGCTTTAGCCGCGTCCTCAATTGCGGTAGACACTTCGCGCGCTAACACTTTCAAATCTGATGCTAAGTGTTTTCTAAATGCAACGGCCCCAGCATGTAAAGTGTCCAACTGAAAACGTTATAAATTAAATAGGAATTGGTTATTCGTATTTTCGAAAAAGTTTAGGTATTATCTAACATTATATAACATGACATGTCGGCTGCATCTCGGTTGCGCTGACATTCATTTATCGCGCGGGAACCGTAAATATTTTGGAATAGAAAATTATCCTTTACCATAACTCTAAGTATTTCCATTTAATAAATTTAAGCCAAATTGGTTGAGTGGTCAAACACCTTCGCTTTCAAAATACTGGCATAGAATTAAATATTATTAATGTATCCATCTCTTCTGACTCAGGTCCGGCGTCAACCCTACCAGTGCTCTGGGCTAGATTTCTTCGGCACTCCCAACTTTAATAGAATACGAAGAATTGGTCAGGCGCCCAAATACATGGCGAGCGGCGCCACCTTTTATCCGGCGCCCTGGGCAGTCGCCCAACATCGCGGCCGCTTACGCCGCTATTGTCCATACTAATATTATAAATGGGAAAGTGTGTTTGTTCGTTTGTCCTTTCTTCATATCGCAACGGAGCAACTTTATGACGTGATTTTTTGTGTGAAATTAGTTTGGGGACTGGAGAAGGACATAGGGTACTTTTTACCCCGGAAAAATTTACGGTTATGCGCGCGATAAACTTATTTTGGTGCAACGGAGTTGGGGGCATCATCTAGTAGTTTTATAAAACATTTACCATAGTCCTGTCTCCGGGTTCCGCTCCGCCATACTTGGTGATAGCAGCCATTGCGTTTTCTAGAGCCGCAAGCCACGCATGTCTATCGTTAGTTTTGGCACTGAAATTTGACGTAATAACATTAATCTTATAGCTTTTAGCTTCGTTGAACCCTTCAGTATGAGCGTTTTGCTCATACTGAGACAAAGAGATTTTTTCAAAACCCCCAGCTTTTTGGTTGCCTTTTTTAACAGGCACACAATTCATTGCTACCACAATTGAAGGCATAGGTGGAAGAAACGAATAACTTACATTTAATAACCTTCGAGTAACTACTATTTTTTTTAAATAAATCTTGTAATTTAGTGATTTAATCATTTGGCTTATGTATCTAGTTATACATTAAATTCACATTATTTTCATTTGTAATCTTTTTTCCGGTCCTAAAACGTCCGTTTACGCAAAAATCCGGCAGTTTTTAAAATATTGTAGTTAGCTGCTTCTTCCACTTATGTCTTCAATTATTACATATCCTTCTGTTACCAGGATCTCAAGCACTATACTTAAGGTGTGTTGAGTTTGTGAAAGTTAACTTTTAAAATATTACCTGATGATAGCTTGTGACGCCGCATATAAACCCAAACTGTAGATGCCCCCTGAAGTTCCTCCCATGTTCATCTCAGCCATTTCGGACAATTTCCACAAAATATCCGACAGATATTTTAGATCAGCGTTCTCCAAGTACGAAATAACAGCTGAAACATTTCAGATTGCATATTACTCAATTTCAGTACCTCCTAGCACTAGCCGTCCACAAAAAAGTTAGTCTAGACATCGCGACAATTCAAGTCCAAGACAATTTCCCATAGTCTGTCTCATAAAGAATATTTTTTCGAAACAACATTTAGCTCTGACGTGCGTCGCGGTGAGTGACGGTCGTGAGTTACGGTCAGTTCCGCCCCACCTTTATTAACATCTTAATCAAGACTCGTTTTACCTTTTCCAAATTTCTTTAACGTAATTCCACAGTCTCCATCTCCACAACCGGAATCAAGTCTGTTCAACAGCTCTTCGCCCTCAATGAGCTTCTCTGAAGCTGCTTGTAAACTGCTGCGTAATATTTTCTGTTCTTTGTCTGATAGTTCACCGCCAAATATGTTCTGAAATTTAGTAATTACTCTTATTTGATGCCCAAATTTTAATTGCTCTTCTATGTTATTAAACAAACATTGACCATCTAATAATATCAATATTTACCTTCTTTCCAACATTTTCAAGAGCAGATTCCTCATCTTCCTTCAGTGTTTCATCTCTTACTGACATAACTCCTCCTGTCCAACCAATCGCATCAGTCGGAGCATCCAACAGCTGAAGCCACAAGTTTCTAAAATCTTTAGTCAAATGTAGCAAGCATATTTGGAATCCTTGCATTTCAAGCGAAGTTTTTAAGTGTCCCGAATAAATGCGTTCTGTTTTTATCTTCTTGCTTTCTGAAATTGAAATATTTATCTATTTCATGATTTTTAAATCCAGTCCTTAAGATATTAATAATTAATATTCGTTGGTGTTCTACCTAAATAGTCTTTAGTTTCAGCTGCAATAATATTCATTTCCATTAGTGATGTTCCTCCCATGTTGTTTATCATAACGGCTACTTTGTTACCCGCCTGCAGCTTAAGATGATCAATTATCTGAAAATATTTACGTGTTTCTGTTATAATAGCACGCTATTTAGTGTGTATGGATATTATTATATCCAGATAATTTATGTTAATTCCTTTCTTCCTACTGGGACTCTTTAATGTTACTAATAAATTATCTCTACCTTATTCAATATAAGTGCAACTATTTCTTTTGCACTTGCCATCTTCAATTTCTCGATACCAGCTTCCCCATGAACTCCGGCGCCAAGTTCTAATTCATCATCTTTTATTTCGAAAAGCGGTGGTTGTCCTAAAAATTATGTTTAGGCGTAGTATTTTTTTCAGAATAGACTATAATATTACTTGTTGGGAAAATAAGGGCTTACCAGGCAATGAACAAGCACTCAGACATACGCCAAGTGTTGCCATGCTTTTGTTGATCACAGCCGCCATATCACGAATTGATTCCAAGCTGTATTCCTTTGCTGACATGGCTCCACACATCTGGAACGATAACATGCAATATCCTTAAGTTCAAATTATTTTAAATACTTGCTAGTTTGTCAAAAAATACATCGTTAGTAACTGTTAATGTTTTCCGCTAAATATTCGTGTTTTATATAATGTAGTTACTAAACATTTTTAAAAAATACCTTGAACATGAAGACTTCACCGCACATACTCCTTCCACCAGTTTTGTTGTGACTCGAGGCTACATCTTCACCAACTATGAATCCTTCTACCTGAAATTAAAAAGAACCGTTGTTTTAGTCTGTTTCTTTTTTTGAATTTTTAATATTTTATTTATAAATATTTCAATTTCAAATTTAATACCTTTATTCCATCAATTTTAGCTTTTTCTATCGCTTTTCCAAAATTTAATCTATCGCCAGTGTAGTTGCCCAGAACTACTAAAACTCCACCTGCAACAATATATTATAGCTTAGTTATAGTAATAGTAATACGACAAAAAAAAAAGTAGATTACCTGAATATCTTTTAGCCAGCTGTGTGATAGCATAGTGTACGTGCCCAGTGGGTGGTGAAGCAAACACACCACCAGCAACTGAACCGCTCAACATACCATTACCAATCAAACCTGGAATATAAGATTTTGAAAATTATAAATAATTGACACCTTGTCAATTAGAAGAAAATTAACATTTCTTTAATATTCTTACGTCATCTCGATTGAATAGTTTAATTTATAGATTAAAACGCCCAACTAAGCTAAAAAAAAAATAATACCTGCAGCAAACGGTTCATGACCGGAGCCACCTCCACCCAGTACGGCCACTCTCTTTGAAACTGTATCACCCTGAAAAATATTTATGTAAACTTTATTGTCGTTCGTCATTTTTTTAGCACAGATCTATTATATTTTTCTAGATCATAAGGGCGTAGGTAGTATTTGTCTACAAGTGTTGCGTACTTACAGTTTTTATTATCACTACTCTGTGTTTTGGATATAATTGCAGATTCGGGTAAAGAGCCACCACTCCTCGTAGATTGTCATCTACACATGTTTCGGGAGAATTTATTACTTTCTTCGTTATTGTTTTACTTGGTGCCATATTTTTATCTGCAAGATTTGTAAAGATCACTTTGACAAAACCAATAGATATAGATCGTGCCTTCGCAGCTATAAAATTACAGTAAACAACAAAGTAAGAATCGTTCTCCCATTTTCAATTTAAATTTCACCTTTCATTCGAATACATTTCACCTAAAAAAGCTCTGTACTTATGAATCATTATTGTAATATTGTTTTAAATGCTGTTCCGTTGGTTAATCAATAAATAAATAAAAAATTATTGGTGGAATTTATAATATTTCGAAAGTGACTTGTATATTCGAATTGTTTTTATATTAATACGTACTGTTAAACTGAAAAGCTGTTAAGCCACAAAACTTGCTCCTTTGTCTAGCTTAACGTTAATTTTAATGGACTTAATATGTCAACTCTTCAGAACGTAAACGAGACTGTTTTGAATTGATAGTGTGATTATACAAACTTATCGTGTTATGTAAGAAACTCTAATTTTATCTTGTCAAAGTTTATGACCCCTATACACTGATAATCCAATAATAAAGACGTTGTTTCTTCTGACGGCTTTGTTGATATTGTCTTGGTTTTTTGGTTTTGTTTACCAACGTTTATCCTGGATGTTCTGTATATGTTATTTCATTTTAGTATTTATATTTCTTAAGCTTTAAAAAAATAATCTAAAGTTTTCACAATCTTTAATCTTTTTAAAGGACTCTACCTTTATAAAGATTAAACATACAATATTTTAGTCATGGTAACTGTAGATTAACACTATTTTGATGACCCATGCTATTAACATTATAGCCAGGTGCTATTTTTGTAGTAAATCGATCGTTGTGGAGACCTAGTACGTATCGTAGTTTGTTTAAAACATTAAAAAACATAATAAGGTCATTTTTTTATTTTAGCGGTGGAAATATCTGTCGCTACAGCCATTTTAAGTTGCAATTTAAAAAAAATATATCGAACATTTATTGGACGATTTAAGACAGCATAAGCATTTAGTTGAATGTGATATAAAATATCTGGGAAGCTCGCTTATGAAAATATGAGGCTTAGTTATTCTATGTTATTACAGGCTTACCTTACATTTAAATAATTAGTGCTTTATATGGAAGTGTTCTTTGGTGTATTATATTAACACCAGGGGACGTTTCGACGACATTTTGGTACTTAAAAATAACTTTTTAAGTATGAAACTAATTAAGAAATGTAATTTTATACCATGACTAGATGATACCCGCAACTCCGTTCCGCGAAAAATCGTTTATCGCGCGGGAACCGTATATTTTTCCGCGATAAAAAGAATCCTATGTTGACTCAAAGTATCTCTATACCAAATTTTAGCAAAATCGGTTTAGCCGTGAAGAGGTGACAGATAGACACACACACTTTCACATTTATAATATTAGTATGAATTTTCTAAAAACTATCCCATTCTACGTTTAACCCCTCTTTTTACCCCTCTAGGAGACGAATTTCCCTGCCCTGCTTGTTGGTCACCTTCGCCATATGAAAAACACTCCCCCCAGATTTATACGATCAGTGGTTTAGGCTGTACGTTGATTCCTAAATGCATATACTTCAACACAAACGATTTTATATAATGCTATAGATAACCAGAGACATGTAGAAAGCCTACACTAGGTTAATCTGACGCGCTTGAGTAAATCCGAATTTCTTCTCTTAAGCTCCCCGACTATTATGGGTAACCTTTATTATCACTTTGATAAGTAGACACAATGGCAAACAAATATTTAATATACAATTTTTTCAATTAATTAAAGTTGTTTACTTACATTTAAATGTAGCTTAATTCTCAGATACAAAGTAGCTACTTGCACTCAATTAGGTTGCAAGGCCTTCATTTTTATCTCACCAAATATTCAACAACATTTTTCACCTCTCACTTGCACTCATTTCGTAAGAAACAAATTAAGGATGTTAAAAAGTCATTTATATTATAATTATAAATTATTATTATTATTTTCACTGCGTAAATCGTTAGTACACAATAGCTACGATATTAAACCACAGCAATATCACATGAATCAACAGCTGAGTAGCTGCAGAGAATACGCGTTATGTAATTGATTTAACCTACTTTCAACTTTATTCCTTTCTGATAATGCTCAAAATCCTTTATCTTAAAAGAAGGAAGGACTAAATTAGATGAGAATTTACATCTGTACCTACTACATTATTAGTGCAAGTCAATCATAGAGATTTCGATAAGAACTTTGCTTCGGAAGGCTTGAACAAAGTGGCAGTAGTTTTTTAAATAAATCTTTCAAATAGGTGCATTGAGCATATGTCATCGACCTGCTTACAATATACAAATATATAGTTGCTTAACAACCCCTGAAATAGGTTTAAAATAAAAACCATAACATTATTTAATTTTTGTTTGTGAATAAAACACAGTGTTTTTATGATTCATATATTATATTTATATACAATACATAATAATTATAAATTATAATAAATCGATATGCACTCACATAGCAAGCAAATGTAGATCAGTAGATAGGTCTACACGATCAGAAAACTGTCAGTGACTCCTTGGAACTGCGTAAGAGAGCCTCCAATGACACTTCTTGCGGCTCCGTTGTACACAATTCTATGTGTCAGATGTCGGCCTGTAGTCGTCAAAGGTATTTCCCATTCGAAAGTCACTTCACTGGTACCAAGAAGGGTTGAGAGTCTCTGCCAGTGGAATCTATAAAGAAAAAAAAAATGGATAAAGCTTTAAGGCATTTTGTAAAAAAAAACACAGACTTCAACCAGAAACAAAAGAGTATTTCGTGTATGATTATCCTGTCATGTAGTGTGCGTGGCGTTTTATTAATAAAAAATATCCAAAATTTGAGCAAATTTTAAAATAATGTTGGTACTCTACACTCCTCCTTCATATCAACTATAACTGGGAGAAATCGCATGTTCTTACATCTACACGTCTTTCGTAAAAAGGGGTACAAAGTTTTCGTTTGCGTAATTATATATAGATACTTTTGTAATTTACTGGAAGACTTACTTGGTTTCCCAATCAGCGTCTGTAGCAACGATATTCCATTGTCCCATCTCTAAGCGCTCAACGTAAACGTAGCTTGATTCCTGGCGTAAATCATTTCTTGGATTTGCACCAACCTAAAAAGATTCATTGAAAAAAATATTTATAAAAAAATATAATGCTAAATGAATTAAAAGTCAGATAATAAACGTAGGCTAAGGTAATAAAGTCTAATTTCGCGAAAAAACTTACAAATTTAACTGTGATTGTATCCCCTGGCTGAGCAACTGTAGGTGGTTGTTGAGTGACGTCTCCAAAACGTCTTCCTGCAGGAGCGGAATCCAAAATAACTGGCAGAATCAGAGAAATAGTGCGGTTTCTGTTGTCCGCCGGTTCTGGGCCAGGTTGGACGTCACCGCCCTATAAACAAGAAAAACAATTTAATTTAATTTAATTTGGCAATCCCAAACAAATTTTGCAAAAAGTTCAGACAAGTCTGAGAAAAAATCATTTACCTCGATCGCTAACTTAGTAAATTGATGAAACTTGTTCAAATAGACATCCAGTGTGTGGGGTCCATAGAGAGTTGAAGCGGCTTCGTAACGTTGTACCTAATGTTAAAAAGATAAAGGTTAGCAACATGAAACTATTATAAGAGGAGAGACAAAATTGGATACAATATAAACCTTGATCTTACCTGGTACTCTTCGGTTGTTGATACGTAGTGCGTGTATTCATTGGTAAGACCAGAAACTGCTACTTTAGCTTCAAATCCGTGTTCCCTCATGACGGATCCAACAACATCCTTGATACGTCTTCCAGTCATCGTTGTTGGTTCACCAGGAACGCCAGCGATTACAAAGTCCCCAAGCCAAATCAAAGAAACTGATACTATATGAGGATGCCAAGGTAGAGGGAAGTTAGCCTAAAATAAATAAACAAATATTGCAAGGATAGGAATAAAGGTACTAACAACAAATAAATTTTCTTTCAAGACTAATTAAGCGTGATTGTCATAATTATTACCCTTCCTGTGCCCAGCAGTATAGGCTTTGGTGCATGACAATCGCTGTCTTCTTCGGTAGGTTTTGCTACAATCCCAGCAACAAGATCCAGAAGAGGATTGTTAGTTAATGTACCCTAAAATGAATAAAAAAGGGTTACGATATTTTTAAGTTAAGGACTACGTTAAGTATGTTAAGAATCATTAAATTTTGAACCCAGTCATTTTGAACCTAAGGTGCCCATTGAAAATTAGCGATACGGATCCGTCTGTATCAATGCTGAATGGGAACCGATTTGGTATTATGTAGCTAAGCTGTTATTTTGTGTTATTATTTGTTTTAAAACACCAAATAATTTTTTTTCTTTCTTCAAATAGTTACCTGAGTGATGTTAAGGGTATTTGCGCCGTCGATAGTTCCAGATGCGAAACTATATCCTAAAGCTGGATAACATCCGCGAACTGGATTGTCCTGTAAATGGCATTTTTTTAGATTTTATCGTAAAAGCCTGTATCAAATAACATATTGACCAATATTTTTTACAATATAGTACCGTATCAAAACGCCTCTCAATCGGATCGTATCTTGGCACTACCTCTTCCGACATTTGGATAAATTGGTGTATAACTGCTATTTCACCTCGTAATTCCTCCCCGGGACTGTTAAGAACTTCCTAAAAACAACATCAAAATTACCAAATTAAAGTTTTTAAACATTTACTCTAAAATTTTTTCGGTACTACCTACCAAAGCTCCTTCAAAGACAGCCTCTCCGATAATCTTAGTACTTTCAAACATATCATCTCCTGGTCCCAGGGAGTAGCAGCGTTCGCCTCGTTCACACAAAAGGAACTGATTGTCGCATTCTTCTCCACTGAACTCGCAGCGAGCACCTCTCAAATTTGGAGATACATCTCCTAGATTTGCTGAGAAAAACCCAGCTACGATGTCCGGCTATAAAGTTGATATAGTTAGTATAAATATTGCAAAGTGTCCTTGTGTAAAAAAAAATTGGTTTATTGTGCAGACTCCAAAATCCATTAGTTACCTTTCCAACCAAACTGTTGGGGTTTAACACAGATTCCATTTTCAAAGCAGCATATCCCAAATTGTCTGACGATATTAGAGTATTAGTCATGTTCATACTGGTCGTATGTACCGCAAACCAGTTCATAACACCATGAAGAGATCCATCAGACTTGACAATACGAACTTGCGTCAATTCGTTATCGACATTAGTATCGTACCTGTAATTATTATTTTCTTAGCTTCGAATTTCAAGAATGTTTATGTGATTTCCAAAATCGGAAATAATATTACCTGTCCCTCTCTTCTTGTGGGTTGTATTCATAAGAGTAAGGAGATCGGTTCATATGTGCGTTCCATACACGAGTTTTTCCAAAGAATAACCGTGCTGGGACCATATTCTCATGGGCTCTAATAATACTCTGTAATGAAAAATACATTTTAAAATACTTAATTTACAGTCCAATATTAACATATTACTATCTAAAACTATTTTTTCTTACCCTTGTTATTCCATCGACATAGGCGTTATAAGTTTCTTTAGAAAATCCGAGAATGGTAACATCGAAAATAAAGTCGACTAGATATCCTCCCGGTGTGCTGTGGGTGTGGGTACCCATGAGGATCACATTCCTCAGATTGTAGATGTCTCCATATAACTCTTGCAGATTTTTGACCACCTGCATAAGATAATAACTATTACTATCCAATTTCACTAACTTTAGCCTCTACTCTGTATGTAACCTTTCAATAATCCTACCTGTCTTCTGACTGCGATTCCGATGGATTGAACCTCTGCTGTTACTATGACTACTCTCTTATCTCCCTTCTTAAAGATAAAAGCTCTAGAGAACTGTCTTAAGTGAATACCACTACCAGATTGTCCCAACTCTGCGTAGCCCATCTAAAATTACACTTATAAAATTAGTTAAAATATTCTGTATAGTGTGTGTCTCTCGAGTGAATTCAACATTTATTGGCTTTTGTGGCTACAATTCATGTTCCGATAATACATTTGCGTATATTACGTAGGAGTTTACTTCTTTATTTAGTGCATATTCGACACAAATAACACGCTTTTCAAAGTGAGTCAAGGTACAAAGGTTTTGATTTTCTCATTTAACAGGAGGAAATTCTAATAACTAAATCAACATAACGTACGAAAGTGATCTCGACGCATGGTCCCGTCATGTCTGCGATGCCAACACCGACATCATACAAAAGATCCGGGTCTCGGTTCGGCGAGGCTGTAGATGAAGTCACTGCATTAACACTGTCGCCATCACTCTCGTGGTTCACTAGTAACACTATAGTCGTTACCATACCCCCTGTCACGACCAGCACTAGCAGTGCTATCACCACTTTCCCTGTCAGTGGAATCATTGTTGATTCTGGAATAAAAGAACTGTTAAGTTTGCTGAAAACTTTCTTTTCCAAGCCAATCCAAGAAGTGTCCGCACAGCAAATTTTAATTGCGTGAATTTTATTTCCGCAATTTTTTTCTTATACAATATCTTTCGGATTTTTCCGCAGGTGCGAACACTCATTTACAATTCGCTGAGATACAGAAATAGCGGGAAAAATGTTTTTGAACTAGGTGTAATATGATTTTTTAGCTTGAAGTATAATAAACTGAAATAGATAACCCAAACAATGTGCTGAGCTTATGTTTGTGTGCTACCATGTAATGACTGTTAACTGTTTGTGTACTAAATATAAATAAATAAATAAATGTGGATTAAATACTTACAAGATGACAATTTCTCTAGAAAAGGGTAAACAATTAAAATTAATTATGTGCACATTTTAATAAGATAACGACTAAAACCGAAATGGCAGTTTGCTAGTAAATAATTAGCGATTAAGCACTAATCTTTTTCTATCTACCAGTTTCGATAATGTTGTGATTATTTCGTTTGTAAGCGACCGTGAAAAATATTTATAAATCATAGGTGTTTTAAAGACAAAGCGATTTCACACTTTAATCCCCAGCTATCTCTTGTACAGAGTACCTTTGTATGAACATGTAAGACCTAAAGACAATTTTGTAACTTTATGATAAATGTTAAGAAATTCTACGGTTCAATGATTGACTAAGAAGTATGGTGTTATATTGTGTATATTGCA
Source organism: Cyclargus thomasi (assembly GCA_026546445.1). Lineage (NCBI taxonomy): Eukaryota > Metazoa > Arthropoda > Insecta > Lepidoptera > Lycaenidae > Cyclargus > Cyclargus thomasi. The sequence continues at coordinate 15,516 of JAOTAV010092736.1, read as the reverse complement.
ATTCATGTCGATTAAGTTATGGGCGTAAAACTGGCCAAGTTGTTATTTATGATACTGCCAATCTTATGGTAACAAAAACAATAATTGCCAATATCTTGAAATTCAAAAACATCAAAATAATGATAGTACCAAAGTTAAATCTTATGACAATCACATTACAGTTTGAAGTGTCGCTAGAGTAAAACGCTCGGTATAATTTAAGCCTTATTTAATAAACAAATGAACATGAATACAATTTTTTCTCCAATCAGTGCTCGCTAGATTATGGGGTTTTATCTTAATATATCAAATGATTAATTGCCCACCTATAACTATATTTTAGCGATATAAATGTAGATGATAAAGTAACACTGATAAACTAATCAGGATTAATTTTGCTTTGGAATTTACAAAGAACATCTAAAGCAGTATCTGGTAAAGGTACTCTAAATATAGTTAACGTTAACTATTCATTTCAATGAAACAAAAGCGTGTTAATAAATAAAATATCTTTATTCAGGGCAAGTAGGAATACACAAAACAAAGAGACTTCAACAAAAACATATTACTGTATGTTAGCAAATCTTCTAACTAAACACGATTTTCGTGATAATTTGCTTGTAAGTTATCTTGTTTGACTAGACAAATTGGAAAATGATTTGACTATAGGCTGTGTACGTACTTAGGCTGTGTACGTACTAATAATATTTCAAAAAAAGCAATAAAATAGTTGCAAAGTAACACAAACGTAATCTTAGGTAATTGACAAATAACATCACAACTTCTTTGGATAAATATAAAAATAGAAGTTCTTATAAATTACTTAAAACTATACAATACACTTGGATCATAGCCGCATTTTACTATCAGTAAAAAATCGGCTAAATTATATCATTTATGGCCAACATTTTAATCTCTACATAAAATTCCATTAATTAGGTGACCTCGAAAGGATCGGTGAATCCATGATAGGGGTAGATTCCTCCCAGGATGTATTTATAGCTTCCATAGTGATGGAGTCTGTACGTGCCTGGTGGTGTTCCTTGAGGTATCTCCCATTCCACTTCCGAGTAGCTGGTGCCGAGGACTTTGGAGTTGCGATGCCAAATATACCTGAGGAATACGAATAGGTTTGAAATGTGTATCAGAATTTTGACTTCAATTTGTGTCATCTTCAGATTTTAAAGTTTGAAATTTATTGTTTGTGTTGCATGCTAGAGCTTATTCTAAAGATCAATCTTTAATTTTGTCGAATTGCTCTCTCATTTACAGCATCAAAATAATATATACGCTAATCTAGATGATTATTTAATGTTATTTTTATTAAAGGAGGACCGGAAGAGGAGCACTATAATGTGATATAAAATTATTATTTTTATTGCAGTAAATCGCCTATAAAAATAAGTTTTTACTATAGGGCCCTAATTTTTTTACAGTGATATGAAATGTCCCATAATATCCCATAGTTACTATTATATTATATTTAAATAAATGTTGAATGAAATATGTTACGTTGGTTTTGGTTCTTGGGCCAGCCTCCATACATTATTGAAGTTCATTTATATATTCCATACATTTATCGTCCTTTATAAATATACTCGTATACTCACTTGGTCTCCCAATCAGCGTCTGTAGCGACGACCACCCAGGCTTCATCTTGTTCCGAGACCAGCTTCTCCACAGTCGCGTACCACCGACCATGCCTTATCCCATTACGAGGATGACCAGATACCTGAAAATTTACAGTCCCTTACACTTTAAATGGTTTGCTTACTTAGATAGTTCTAATTAACACTGTCTTGCTAATCTGCTTTTAAAAGGTCGTATAGGTCCGTCTTAAAAAAATCCTGTCTTGCATTTAATACCTACTTAAATTTTGTGGAAACGCTTAGTTAATTATCATTTTAGGAGAATTTCTGTTTTGTGTTTGACTCCGATCTTTCTTGGATTTTTCAGTAAGAATGCAAATTCTTCTGAGTATCGTAAAACGCGCATAAGCGCTTTAGCGCATTGATCTATTAAGATCATCATAATAGACAAATGATTTAGCAGTATTTACTTACAAATGTGGTGGTAACAACGTCCCCCCAGCTGTACTGTTTCTGTGGCTGCTTCAGACAGTCCCCGAATTCTTTGCCCCAAGGCGCGGTATCCCAGAGCACTGGAGGCACAAGGGTAATCAGTTGATCCGTGAAGTCCAGCGGCTGAGGACCCGGGTCTAACTGCTGACCCTGAAAGATGAAGATATTGTGAATGATAAATGGATAGCTTGACGTGGCCTCAATTTCCTTAATAATGAATTATCATTTTAAATCTACTTAAGTTATATATAAAAGGAAATTACAAAAGCTAAAAATTACAAAATACTTATAGTTAATAATCTCATTCACGAGACAGTTATTACTGAGTCATTAACTAAAAGATTATGAGATATTATATGAACTTACATTTATCAGGGCTTCAGAAAGCTGGTGGTACTTGTTGAGGTAGATGTCTAAGGTGTTCGGACCAAAGATGGTGGACGCGGCCTCGTATCTCTGAGCCTAAAAACAAATAGCAAACATATAACATAATAGTTTCCTAGCTAATTTTGACATGACAAAATTAAAAAGTTTAAAGAAGCTGAAACAAGTGATACAACTTCAAGAATTTCGTTTCCCCCTCCAAAACTCCATCCAAAGTTTTAGTAAGGCTTCTACCGACTGACTTGACTCTGACTGTATTGACGTTTTATCTTTACTCTGACTAGACTTTAGACTTGATGAAATATGTAACGTTGCTAAAAACTTTTGGAACAAGAAAATTGGTTTCCCGCCTTTACTTGAAACTGGCCATGGTTATAGCCGAAGCGCCATATAAATTAATAAATAAAGGATAAAACAAAATATATTTTAAACTGTATACCTGATATTCTTCAGGTGTAGCGATATAATCCGAGTAGATATTTGATAATCCCGCTATAACGACTCGTTTGGCTCCTGTTGCTTTGCCCACCACGCTTCTCAACCTTCTTCCTGACATGGTAGTGAACTCTCCGGGTACGGCTGCCATGACGAAACCCCCTATCCTACCGATCGAACAAGAGACTATATGTGGCTGCCATTGGTACGGGAAGTTTGCCTGAAAGATACAAAGGATTGATTAAAAAACAACACTATTAGAAAAATTGAATTTGGTTCAGTTTTAAAACAAAACTACTACGTAAATAAATTTTGAATTGTGCGCTTTAAATAAGTGTATTATTATCCTCATACCAAATAATGCATCAAGTTTTCCTCGACTCCGAGATGCATGAAGTCATCTTATCTCGTTACTATTTGTATAAATACCTCTGTGTTTGGGTAAAGATAAAAGGTCATTCCGTGTCCTTTGTCCAATTGGGAATATGTCAATTGGATAAAAACGGCCTTACTGCTAAATATTTACGAAGGTCAAGGCTTCAAAATCTTAATTCTAGCCACTTACTCGTCCCGTTGCTAAGAGAATAGGCTTAGGTGCCTGACACGCAATGTCTTCCGCGGTTGGTTGTGCGATAAAATCTCTGACGGCATTCCACAGCGGGTTGCCAGTGGTAGTGCCCTGGGAGAAGTCGAAAGCTCCAGGCCCGTCGGTAGTGCCCGCCGCGAAACTGTACCCCATAGCCGGTAGGCAACCCTTTACACTAATGCTCTGAAATTCCATCAATCACATTTATTATGGAATATTTTTTATTTAGGCTATGCACTATGCATATGCAGATATATTCGAAAAAAAACCTATCAAAGTGGTATCTTAGTACTATAGCTTTTTTATATGCTGGACTACAAAAGTACTGAAAATTTGATTTTCAGTAACAATTATATATAATATCATAACAGTTATTAATAATCTAATATTTCCTTAAATAAGTACTGTTGTGTTACACTGTAATATCCGAGGTTGAGTATCCAGATACTCAACCTGGGATATTACAGCGTAACATTTGTGTTCATTTGTGTTCATTTGGTGATTTGTACCACATTGGTGTTCATGTTAGGGTACTTGCCTAACATGAACACCAGTTCCTCACAGAACATCGAATATATTAGATAAGAAATTTACTGTTATTTAGCCCTTAACATTGTTTCTGAGGAAAAATAAAGAATTATTATTGTTATTATTATAGCATGACTACAAGTGCTATACCTCGCCTTGGGTATGAGTGCGGCGCGGCGGGGGAGGGTTGCCATGGTTACCGGCCGCAATATTCTGTTAGTTGGCCGTCAACGCTGATGGCTGTAGTATTTTTACACGTCCCTCGTCCTGACCCACGTTCCTAGGGCGCGGTACAGAGATTGTTGTCAAGCTTTACTAATTATACTAATCGCAAATAATACCTACTTACAGCATTAAATGTTTCTGACATGGGATCGTAAGGATGAACTTCTTCTTTCGGCATTTCTACAAACTGATGGACGATGCCAATTTCCCCTGTCAAATCTTCACCAGGCTGTTTAAGGATTTTCTGTAAATATGAAAATCTACAATCATTAAGCCTCTCATTGAGCTAAATAATCTCGTGTTGTTACTAATTGAGTAACATTGAAATTATCATTGACATTAAAAATTACGCTAACCATTGCTGTGTCAAATAGCTTAGTAGCTATTATCTTCGTACTCTCAAACATATCCCTCCCGGGACCAGAGGCGAAGCATCTTTCCTTAGGCAATTTGCACTGCAGTTTCTCCTGATCGCATGGTAGGCCGCTGAACTCACACTTTGGCCCCTTTGTATTTGGTGACACGTCTCCAAGATTAGTTGAAGCAAACGCGCATACAACACGTCCCTGAAAATCAAAATTAGCTCTCGTTAGTTTGATAGTGTCGAAGGACCAATAGGGAATATGCGTGTAAAACAAAATTTATTGAATGCAAATTATAATGATAGTGGGCTTAAAGATATACAGAATCACACAAATCTCTGAATTCTGTTGAGAAATAAGTAAGATATTAGCGATGTCAGTTTTCTAAGTTTTCTACCCATCTCTTTCTCTTAAAACGTAATTTAGTGTGAACTTTGTATGCAGCTTATAGAATATGAACTTTGTATGCAGCTTATGGAATTTGACGTCACAATTAATATCGGATCTCTCTTTCTAACTGACTATTTTAAAGGCTTGTAACTTTGTTGTTTTCAATTATATAAAAAAACTGATAAGACTACATCGTTTTTCAATAACGTAAGATTTATTTAATTAAATAATAAAAAACCATGCATATTCCCTATTGTTGACAGATCGCAACAGAAACCCAGCCTAGAGCGCGAAGCCCGAGTCCCACATCCACGGCCCGGGCGCAGTCTCCCGTGTGTAGTATGATGTCTAACAACCCAGGTATGCGTTGTATTGTTATGTGTGTGTTTTTCATGATAATTAGTAGGCAAGCGAGCAGACGGGTTGCCTGATGGAAAGCAAATGCCGTCGTCCATGGCCACTCTTGACATCCGAAGAGTTGCAAGTGCGTTGCCGGCCTTCATGAGGGAATGGGAATAGGGATAGAGGGAAGTTAGGACACCGGTAAACTTACTTACTGAACGAAAACCAGCACAACGCCGTTTCGCGCCAGATTTCTGTGAGGCCGTGGTATCACTACAGTCGAGCCTGCCCATTCGTGCCGAAGCACGGTAATGAGCATCCGTATTATGTACTTAAGATCAGAAAATGTCTCATTGGTACACGCCTCCACCGTGGTTCGAACCTGCACCCCTGAAGTGCGAACCAAAGGTCTTACCCATTAGGCTACGGACGCTCTGTGTATATTTTACAGTCGCTGACCCGTCCTCATATCGTTGGACGTCTACTAACTTATTAATTTAAAAAAAATGCCTTTAGTAATCTCAATAATACTAAAGTAATTGGTCTATGATAATGCGTAGCATTCGAATGGTGAAAGAATTTTTTTAAAGCTTCTGAGATTATCCGCCACAAACGTACACACTCAAATGCTTACCTTTTTATATTAATATATAAGTAAATAAATTTTTTGAATGCCCAGAATAATCAGCACATAAATTGTCCAACCGTAATTTTTTTAATATTTCTTGGAACCCCAACATTGATTAGCTTGTAAAAATACTAAACATAGACACGCCAATTTTACTGTTTTATTGTATGCATAGATGTTTCAGAACCGAGTCCGCTGAAAGCGGCGCGGGTCGGCGTGTCTCCCCCGAGGGTGGTGAAGAAGAAACACAGCGGGGACACTCATGTACGTACATAGGGTTAATTGTTAAGAATTTCACAGTTCACGTTGCATACTAGAAATGAATAGGCCACTAAAGTACTGGACTAATTGAAGACGGAAGTGGATTAAGTTCTTAGCGGTTTGAAAATTGATTTATGTAAAATGATCGCAGCCCCAAGAGCAGAAAAACGATTTGAAATGAAAAATGTTAATTAAATACGGCAAATAAAACATTCCTTTTTGCCACCGTGCGTGTTGTGCCCAATTACAATGCACCTAGCGAAAAGCCCGATATATTTAGACAATTATTGATGATATTGTTAAGTTACAAAGTAAGTTTTTAAGATTTTTTCCAAAAAAATTGTAGGTTATAAAATATATTTTTCATATTTCACACACTTATCACACATACATAACAATACATTTTTAATTTCGACAGATTAAGTAACATAAGTATCAATTTTTAATTTTTTTGTTGATTTAAAAATTGTATTCCAAGTCATTTCAGTCGTTTTCTCAGAAAATTCGTGAGCTCGAGTGCAGAAGTTTCGTTGTCCTATTTTTATATTTCAGAGATACAGATAACAGTTTCTGAGATTACAAAGTCCGAGCCGTGGCATAAGTTTCACTTAGATAAACCAAAAGTTTTCAAATAAAAATTTTTTGTAGGAAAATACGCTTTTCTTTTCGCATGGATTTCTAAAAGAAAATATGATGTAAAAATAGCCAATAACATCAGTAATAACGACGATCAGACACGACCAGTTTATTAAGGCAAATAATTAAATTAAACAAACTACAGACTCATTGGCGTAACTATATCTGAGGCCCGTGGCAAATTCGTTTTCGTTCGTAATGTCAAACCCATACAAAAACCCGTCAAGCGGTTATTGTAAAAAAAAATTGTTTGCCACTTCTCTAGGAGGGCCGATCGGGGGCCCCTTCCGGCTGGGGGCCCGTGGCATTTTGCCGGCTTGCCACCATGTAGTTACGCCACTGTACAGGCTGCTACTCGCTTTTTTTATAAAACACGGGCTAACGAAAGTCCATACTTTCCTTAGCCCTTCGTCCTTTTCAAGTATCCTTCTCAATTTCTATGTATTATACCAATATAATTTATTGATTTAACTATTGTTTAGGTTTTGGAAAACGAGAAGTCAGTTCCGAGACCGGCAGTTCCTGACATCAGACCATCAGGCGGTATACCTCCTCCGCCACCTAACAAAACTAAGGTACTTCACCTGTAATTAGAACTCATTTAAACTGTAAAGAAAATTTCATGTGTATTATCATTTGAAAATGTGATAAATACTGTTCTGTTGGTGAGTCTCCAAAGTAAAATAAAATAAATCGGTTTAAAGATCTTTATTTCCCATTAAGACATTTGATCACTTGTATGAGAATAATATAAGTTTAAAATATTGAAAGTGCGGGTAGTTTTGAAAATTTAAGAAGCGAATGTCGTTGATATAATTTGTAGGCGGTGGTCCAAGTGCAAAACGTTAATTTAATTATAATTTTTTTTCCCGGTTATAGTGTATGAAGATTGATAAATAGTTAATGTTATAGTATAAATGTTATGATTAAGTTATCGTTTATGTAATTAAGTAACAGCCGTTTAAAAGTAATTAAAGATTTTGCTTCTTTTACAAATTTAGGTAGTTTGTTGTACAGCTGTGCTCTCATATATTATGTAATGTGGTTTTTATCTCAAATAAGGTTGGTGAATCGCTACAAAATGTGCTATAGGTTCAGTGGTTCTTACCCTGTGGTCCGCGGACCGTTAGTGGTCCCTGGAATGGGTTAAACGTTTTGAGCGTTAAGAGGTAACAGACAGACAAACTTACTCTCGCATTTAAAATATAAGTATAGTCTAATATGGCTTTATTGATGATTTTAAGCCGGGGGTCGCGGGTTCGAATCCCGCCGACGGAGCAATATAGTATAAAAGTATTAAAAATATTTCCGTTGTCTGGGTACCCGTAAAACGAGTCCTTCGGGTACTTACCACGGGACCAGTCTGACGTAGTGTGAAGCGTCCATAGATATTATTATTATTGAAATAGTGTTAAATCAGCAGGCACCGATAGCGCCCACGATGGAGGTGACCCCGTGCACGCCGGTGCTCAAGCCGCCGCGCAAGTTGGCCGCGCGATCACGTTCGACTTCACCGAGATCGCGGTCGTCCTCGCCTAAGCCACAGGTTCTTTTATTTAAAAAAAAATATTAGAGGAAACGTGTATGTGTTTTTTATTATCATGGAAAACTAATGTCTGTGCATTGTGTAGGGATATTATATTTGTGTATTTACTATAACGGAAACGAGATATAGTGCACCTAATTTTAGTTCTGCTATTCAAGCTTAATGTGGTAAAACTCGCGCCATTAATTTTTAACGAGTACGAGTTTACGCTCACGTAATGAACAGTGGTCTGATTTCGCTGATAATAATCAATTATTTTCTATCACAGGGCTCCAAGAAACCACCGCTCACGTCGACGTCCAGTACGGAGTATCTCATACCCACTTCTCCAGCCAGCGGTCGCTCCGGCCAGAAGATACAGGAAGTTAGCACCATCAAGCGGCAGCCCAGGACCGGCTGGCTATGATCACGTGGTCACCAAGGTCATATGAATCTAAGATCGCTAAGGTTATCTTGTCAGTCCGCTCATACAGTAACATGTTTGATCACGTGGGCACCCCGTCTCGCATAGCTTATGATCACGTGATCACTGTTTTATCATAATTATTATTACAGTGCAATGTACTATTTAGGGTTAGGATATTTACTAACTATTCATTATTATTATTACTATTTATAATCATAGTATAATAAATATTGTAACATTTAGTAGAATAATATTTTTTTTATTTTAGGTCTTACAGTATTCAATAAACGAAAATATACTTAGATTAGACGGAATAAATGAAAATATATGTTCAACCATATTATACGTCAATAAAATTAATTACATTATACATAAGAAATCGTTTGAATATTATGTGAATTTAACATTTTAAATGTTTAATATATAACATTAATAGTATCTAGTATTTTTTACCAATAAAATAATTATTATACTTATCTGTCTGTTTTATTTTTTAAAAGTCTTAACATCACACTATCACACTATCGGACTAATAATATTGTGTTTAGATGCTTGACTATAAATTATGGGGATTCTACACGGCGGGAAAAAACATTCCGCAAAGGTGCACTTTGATGCAATCCAAATTGCACCCTCAGTTCATGGCGGAAGATTGAAAATAGATATACTCGATGGACACCATTTACAACATTAATATCTAAGATGCACCCTCAATTCCATCTTACGCCATGAACTAAGGGTGCAATTTGGATTGCATCAAAGTCTTGTTCGACAAACGGTTTGTGAAATACGACCATTTACAACATTAATATCTAAAATGCACATTTAGTTAATGGCGTAAGATTGAAGAATAAAAATAATGCAATGCATCGTCTCCTTTGCGTGATGTTTGTTCACGCCGTGTACAACGCCCTTTACGCTAAAACTACTGAAGGAATTTTGATACTGTTAGACATTAGTTGACTTAGATAATGATATACCTAATAATTTGGACATAATTGTATACCAACTTACCCCCTTATTAATAAAAATATTTAAAAGCTATGTTTAACTAATCAAGGTTTGCTGTCATTTTCTGGAATATTAAAAACGTTACACGGCAGAAAGGGATAGCAAACCTTGATTAGTTAAATATTTTTATGTATAAGGGCGTTAATGCCGGAAGCATTAAATTGGTATACAATTGAAGACATAAGTAGAAGAAACGGGTAGTCAACATTTTAAAAACTGCCAGATGTAATTTCGTATAAATAGATGCTTTAGGACCGGAAAAATTATTTGAATTTATAATAATGTGGATTTGATGTATGGCTAGATAGACAAGCTATTTGAAATAGCTAAATTACAAGATTTATCAAAATTTTTAGGGAAAACATGAGTATTTACTCGACGGTTGTAAAATGTTAGTTATTCGCTTCTTCCATTTATGTATACAATGATATCGACACAAAACAGGATTCATGATATTGAACGTGTAATTTCAACTGGGCCTAACCTTGTATATCGAGCTACATGCTCCTTTTCATATGCGCACGTCCGCCGTGCCGCGTTAAGTAGTAATGTATGAGCAACTAGTTTTCGCATGACGCGGCGACCGTGCCTTTACCGCATGTCAGCCGTTCTTATATATAAACACGGCGACCGTCTCAGTAATGTATGGGCTTATATAGACGTACGGGCGCAACACGGCACGGTGACCGTATGTACTTTAAAAAGGGGCTTACGGTTATACTAATACTGTATTTTTGTATTGTATTTTTTTTTTTGATTGGAGTGGGTGGCGTAGATATACTCTGTATGTGATATTGTGGTAGAAAATATAAAAAGGAATTTATTAAAAGCAACATAATGGTTTATTAAAATTAAAATAACAACAATTAAACGGTCGACAATAAATAACATCTTATTCTAATTACGATCACATACTTAAGTTAGAACTACTTATTGCCTTACCCTATCTCACTAGAACGTACCGCCTACTCGACTTAATGCGGCCCCACATAAGGCACATACAAGAAAATAAAAGAAACATTTTCATAAGATTCTCCTATATATTTCCTACTACTTAAAAACTAATTTTGAATGCTCTTCAAATGCAGTTTGTGGAATAAATATCAGTACGCAGTGTTTTATGGCAGACGAATGGATATTTCCTATCAACTATCATGTTTAGTGAATTTACTAACTATTCTGTTAAATGTTTTTGTTTAAGTCCGATACAAATAATCTACGAACAGGGGACCTAAAAATGGCCGTAATAGCAATATTCCTCTACAATTTGTTTTAGTATATTTTGTTTAAAATTGAATAGGTTTGATAAAAAAGTTACTTCAAAATCATTTTAAATTAATTGTGAAATCACTCTTTTGCGAAATTAGTTATTCACAAGAAAAATTACAAAATTAATTACTCTTAGCAATATTGTGAAGTGATCTTTTTAGGGCGGCAGATCTGTTTACGAAGGAGTCAATCACTATTCAAGGCTTTTTAAAAAAAATTGCTAAAAAAAAGATTCTACTGTTTTACGAGCTCAAGATTTTTACTCATTATCTGTGTGAAATGTACTCAGTCCCTATACTAAACCTCCTAACATCTATAACCAACCTGATACCATTTTCCCCGTTACTTTAGATCTACCTTTGTCTGTGATTTGTTTGGTCGGTGGTGGGGGCGCAGCCGCAGGAGCTGGTTTCGGTTTTTTAGGTTTCTCTGGTTTATCTGTCTTCTCAGGTTTCTCTGATTTTTCTTCTTTGGGTTTGTCCTCCGTTATAGTCACTTTTACTTCTGCCTTCTCTGCTTGTTTCTCTAGGGCTGAAGCTGAAAGGATCTGCTCTTGCGGTCCGCTTTGCGTCGGGGTCATTGGTTTCTGTAAGTTTTTGTCTTCCTCTTTCGTCATGTACAGATTCTTTGAAGGAGATCCCGGTTCTTCCATTTGAATAACTGTCTCCTTTTTCTCCTCTGGCTTAGCGGCGGCGGCGGCTGCTGGTTTGTCGGGTGGTTTTTCTGCTTTTGGTTCGGGTTTGGGTGGAGGTTTTTCTGCTGCAGCTGCGGGTTGTGCGGCTGCTGGCTTAGCCGCCGCTGGTGCCGGTTTTGCTGCTGCCGCAGGTGCTGCTGGAGCTGCTGACGTGGATGGTTGTGGTGTGGCAGGTTTGTCGGTTGACGATGACGGTTGCGGTTCGCCTGCTTTTGCTCCTTCAGCCGCTTTAGCTTGGGAGCCTGTAATTTTTGTAAATATTTGACAATCTCTAAGGCCCGGTTTACATTTAAGCACAGTAGCGAGTTTGTGCTGATTTACACTTAATTTAGTTAAGTTAGCGAGTTAGCTTGCGCGATGCGCTTGTTTAGTTATTTTTGTCGTTTGAACGGTAAAATCGAGTTAAGTTGTAAGTTGTTAATTAAGTTGGCTTAAATAGAACGCGATCCTATATTTTGGCGAGTTAAGTGCGAAGTGCCACCCCTCTTGCGTCTCCCGCTCCCCGCCAACTTAACTCACCAGCGTGTAGACGTTTGACTTTAGTGCAGTTCATATTATAATATTTAATTTATTAAAAATTTTAAATTAATAGGTATTTTGTTGAGTAAAATATTAAATGTAATTAGTTTATAGGCAGTAATTGAACATTTTATGGCGACTTATCTTGTTATCGAACCAGCAACTTGTGATTACTTAACTCGCCTACGTTTGAACGTCGCTTAATACTTACTACTTAATTTTTAGCTGATTGTTTTATTAATTCCCTACTGTGCTTAAAGGTAAACCGTGCCTTAAGCGGTGTTGTAAGCTAAGGACGATATATAAGTAAAATGACGTTTTAAGAGTAGAACGGCAACATTCGATCGAGTATGAATATTTGAATGTGTCATTTGAGAGTATAGAAGGTTTTCAAATAAGCTAACCGGTACGGAAAACTTTGTTTCGCTATGGATGATATAATAAACTCAGTGTTACCGCGACTACGTCCGCGTGAAACTTTATAACGTTCAACTTCGTTGCGCGAAAATTTGTATATCACGCGGAAACCGTGCATTTTTCCGGGTTAAAAAGTATCCTATACGTTGCCCAGATCGAATAGCTGTTAAACAAAAAAGGATTTATTCAAATCCATCCAGTACTTTTTAAGGTTAGCGCGTACAAACAGACAACTTTTTTTGTCGATATGTGTTCTAAAACTGTTCTCTAGCACTCTCACATTAATTATTTTGTAAAAATATAAAATGTACAGACACTCCAATTTTACTTTTTTATTATATGTATAGATTACCTCGTTTTTTATAACATTGTTGATGACCGCCCGGGTCCTGTTGGTCGTAGCGTGATGTTATATAGCCTATAGCCTTCCTCGATAAATGGACCTAACAAAAATATTTTTTCACTTACAGCCAGTAGTTCCTGAGATTAACGCGTTCAAACAAACAAAGTCTTCAAATTTATATTGTATGTATAGATTTGTAATACTTAAGGGATGTGTAATATGTATGTATCTCTTAAATAAATGTTCACACTGAAAGAAATAAACTTTGATAGACAATTTGAACACTGATTTATAAGCAGTTACTTGTATTAAACTAATTGGCAATACGCAAAAACGTGACGATTGAATACAACTGTCATTTTTATATATTTATTTTTAAATTGTAATATTTTTAACGTTCTTGATATTAATGTGTGTGTTATTAAGTGATATTAATAAAATAGCACTGTTCTTACGATTACACTTTGAATTAACATTATAATTCTACAAAGAAATTAAATCCCTATCAGGCTGAGAGAGCTTAATAAGGATTTAATTTCTTAGATCGTATCCAACGAAGGGCTTCTGATGTTGCTAGTGTATAGACACTAGCTAGGTCGGCGGTAGTTGCTTTCTATCAGGTGACCCGTTTGCTCGTTTGTGACCTCTTTTTATGAAAAAAAGCAAAACTAAAAATGTGACAATTCATGAGAAACGTGGAATTAAATAAACATACTCACAATCAACAGAGCCGTAATGGGAGCCATTAAACCCGCATCGCACTTATATTCCCAACAAGCGGGAAACGGCGTAAGATAATGGGTTCCGTAGTTCCCTTTTAGCTTTGAGAAAGCTACGCTTTGACTTAATCTTTCGATCTTTGGCTAAATCGTCTTTCTAAATGGATGAAATTTTAATATAATTAATGATAAATATAACGTTGTAATGTAACGCTTGACGATAAAATTGAATATTCCATGAAGTGTCCACGCGCGTTGTGTGTATAAATTTCCCCGAAGTTTCCGGCCACATGCATGTGAAAAAGACTTTTTCGTGATTTGTTAGAGCGATTTGACAAAAAGCGCCAAAAATTACTTAGTCCCGTAATCTGCTCATAATCAAACTCTACATCAACACACGAAGTGCGGTTTTATTTATTAGTACCAACCCCCAAATTTTCAACATTGTTATTGATTCCATCAACGTAAGGTTTATTCAGGGCTGTAAACATTTCGCTGCCGAACGCCGAACTAGTGGATAGAACCGACCGCGGCTAATTTGATGGGGATTTTTTTTGAGGGGCAAAAGCGGGTCACCTGATAGAAAACCACTACCGTCACCAGTGATGTAACATAAAAAGGGCAAACGCGTTGCCGATCTGTTAATAGGAAATATCCATACCTCCATACTAATATTAAAAATGCGAAAATGCGTCTGTCGTGCACAAACTACGGAACCATTTTTGCTAAAATTTGGTGTAAAGCTACTACCGAGAAGGGCATAGGAAACTTTTTATCTCCAAAAAATGTACTGTTCACTCATGATAAACGAACTATTCGTTGCGGGCATCTAATACAAATGAATATTAATTTGTGTAAAATATACATATTAAAAATCATAATTTTCTCACCCAGTCAGTTAAAAAATATAGGAAGGAAAAGCGAAACAGCAGAAGAAGCCGCGCTGTTACATACGAGGATGCTATTTTCGCTACGACCTTGCACCCGCGATTTAAAGATTTTTCTATCCGGTTACTTCTTTTAGCGGTCATTTGCAATTTATGTCAAATTAGTTCTTTTCCCACCCACCGTGGCGCTTCTAATCGGCACAAGAAAGAGCTGTGAATTCAAAGAGTATCGTCAGCCCTGTATGTTTTAAATATGGGGGTAAAAACCTTAATCACAAAAATCCTGATGATACTACTTGATTAAAAAAAAAAACTTTTTATGATTATTTTGACAAGTTACGGCGAATAGACTATAGTTAATAGTGTAAGCGCTAAAGGTGAATCCCGCAACAGAGAGCACGCCCGCATCTCGCGCCGCCGCGTGTTATACTCCATTAACTAATAACATACAGGGTGTTACGATTGTTGTAAGTAGGTTTGCGACAATTGTGCCCGGGATACACTACGCCAGTTTTTCAAGCCAGGATATCAAGCTCAACTGTCTTGTCGTGACACTGGCTTGTGATTGAATTTACTTGGATCACTTACTTAGAAATAAAACAAGTTTTATCTACACGAAGCCTAAAATACTAGCTTGCTGTCCTGGCTGACTTACAATTATACGATTTAATATAAAAATAATTGTATAAATAGATGGAAATTTTTAAGTCATGTAAGCTGCAGATTAAACGCTTTGTGATAATTGAAAATTGGATTCTAAGACCCTCTGTTGTTGTAAAATATAAAGTATTTATTTTTAAAGTTTAATTTAAGCAAAAGTAAAACATCCTGTACGAGATGTTACAAATTATAATAGCATTAATTTATA
>JAOTAV010092725.1:0-11323 GCA_026546445.1 Cyclargus thomasi | reverse complement strand
CTTCGCAATATTGCTAAGAGCAATTCATTTTGTAATTTTTCTTGCAAATAACTACTTATTTTGCAAAACAGTGATTTAACAATAAATTTAAATTGATGTTCAAGTAACTTTTTTATCAAAACTATTCGATATTTTAACAAAATGTGCCAAAATGAATTGTAGAGCAATTCCTTTGCAATGTCGATATACCTTTTTAGGTCCCCTGGTCGATTTTGCCATTTTGATGCCATCATATTCCGAAAAAAAAGCTCTATCGGCGTGTATTACCAACATTTTTGTAGCTTTTATAGTCATCGAGTTATCAAATTTAATATGGCCGGAATTAAGTACCAAGCTCTTAGAAAAATTGCCTCGTTTTTTGCTCATAAAAGACTTTGTACGTAGCGGCATTTTAGCTCGAGGACGGCAGACTATATTATCTTCATACACTTAGACATCAGTCATTTTGAAATTGTACTGTAGAAAAGATTATTAGTGACTAACTAGCGATGTGTAGTAAATACTAATAGTGAGTAGCAGATCTGAATTTATTAATTGTTGTGGGCCATGACTTGTGGGCTATCAACAACAGCCTATTAGACTTACCCATGGTCTCCAGCACCCAGCCCACGGTGCCGTCTCCGCCGCAGCAAATCACTCGATAGTTCTTCACATCCTTGAACATTTGGAGACCTGAAAGCAATAAAGTGTATAAATTATACTTACAATCACGTAGATTCAGTTTTTTGCCTCAAATATTTAATTATGCTCTTTATATCTTTTCGCCGTGGGAGAACCATGCTTCGGCACGAATGCGCCGGCTCGACCGTGTGATACCACGGCCTCACAGAAAACTGGCGTGAAACGGCGTTGTGCTGTATTTACCGGTGGCCCAACTTCCCTAATCCCTCTATCCCTATTCCCATTCCCTATTCCCATTCCCTATTTCCATTCCCTATTTCCATTCCCTATTCCCATTCCCTATACCCATTCCCTATTCCCATTCCCTATTCCCTCATAAAGGCCGGCATCGCACTTGTCGATGTCACGATTATCTATGTGTAATGGCAGTTGCTTCCCATTAGGTAATCCGTCTGCTCGTTTGTCACCTAAATATCATTAAAAAAATCGGCTCTTAATCATATACTTTATCCAGCTAACAAAAATCATGATGCGCTCACCTTGCATAGGCCCCCCTTTAGCAATATCATGGACCTGCCTCGGGTTGAGGATGTACTGGAGCTTCCTCAGCACCCTCGAGCCCTGTCGTCCCCCGGACTTGGGATTAATGAAGACCAACAGCGGGCAGGTTCCCTCGGGGGGAGTGATCTGGAACGAGATGGGGGGAGCGCGGTGCTCCTTCTTCTCCTTTTTGTCTTTTTCCTCGGAGTTCGCCGATATCGATATCGGCAGCGATATCGATACTGGGATCGATTTCTGGAAATAATAAAAACTGATTCGATACTGGCTGTGTCGATGAAAGGTCGAACGGGGGTAATTCTGCAGGTTTTGGTATTTTTATTATTAATTCTTAGGTTCTAGAGACTATAAGAGATAGAAAAAGTGGCGTAACTAAAAATAATGTTATTGCTGAAGCCCAATAAGAAAATCTCTGCAAGAACACCAAATAAAAGTTCACCAGATTTACGCTACGTACGGCACGTTCTGTTTGCACCTAGCCTTGTGCACTCTCTCTCGATGTTTTGAGAAACTCCTCTGCGAGTACCAAGAAAGTTTAAGGGTTTCCGATCTGTCGATTTGGCTTATTGTTTATAGAATATAAATCGGACTAAGCTCTTAAGAAACCTTATGCAATGGTTCGTACCTGGTCGTGGGGCGGGCGGTGCGGCAGGGATCGCTGGCGGTCGAGGACGAGCGGGCGGATGGCTGTGGGCGGCAGGATGTGACGCGCGTGCCGGCCTAGCGAGCACCACCCGCCAGCGCTACCCACGCACCGGTTGTGGAGCTGAGGATAAACACTGTTGGTTACTCGGCTGTGTCTGGCGATTGACAGAAGAGCTACAGCCCGGGGCGGCCCAGGGCGGCCTAGAATGATGGAACGGAAAAAAACCACAGGAGCCAAGAAATGCTTTTATTCTGACAGTTACTAAAGATCCCTTTATTTTTAGCCTTCATGGTTGTACGATCCAAGAGGAAGTTTGTAGTTTTCCAAAAGATTTAGTTATGTTAGCACCTTTATTATGTAAGTTTAAAGTTATTATTGTTAGACCGTGTTAACAAGTACGCGTTGCTAAGTGCACTGCTGTACAGGAATAATATAAAATAATTTGACACCACAGTGACGACACACAGCACATATAAACGTATTATGCTAGTTACAGGTATAAGGTAATGTACAAACCGTACAATGGTACTCTATACTAAATGCAACAATTATTGACAGCTCTTGTTACGATTGAAATTAGTTTTAGTGTAAACTTAAGAACTTAAACTTATATATCCTGCTATAGAAAGAAACACCTTCTCGGTCACCATGCTAAGCCGCAGGTAAGGTTAGCAAATAGATTTAACCTTCGATCATATCGATATCGATAAGAGGCGCTATTCCGCTCCTAGTTGCTCCGAGACCGCGACTGCAACTTTTGTACGATTGTGAGAGCTTTAAGTTATTAAGTTAAGTTTTATTTTGTTTTAAGTTGTTTTGTGTCAGATAGTCTTGGTGCCATTATTTTATTCAATGTTGAAGATATGTGGGCATCTTATTAATATTTGATCGATGGATTTAACGTAATATTATCAGGATTATGATCAGGGTACTTACAGTGATGTGGCACCAGCGACAGTGCAGGCCGGTGATGCCGTTGTACCCCTTAATCTTTTTCCGACACCGCGCGCACTTGCCGTGACAGTTTCCTGACGGGAGCAAAGAGCTTGATGTTAGGTGATTAAAAAAACTTTTGGCTTTATTTTTATTTATGATATTAGGGGGCAAGCGAGCGGACGGGTTACATCATGGAAGCAACCGCCGTCGTCAATGGACACTCGCTACATCTGAAATGTTGCAAGTGCATTGTCGGCCTTTATGAGGGAATAGGGTAGTAGCCACCGGTAAACTTACTCTCTGAACGAAACACAACACAACGCCGTTTCACGCCAGTTTTTAGTAAGGTCGTGTTATTACTCCGGTCAAGCCGGCCCATTCGTGCCGTAGCATTGCTCTCCCACGGCAATTTTTAGTAGTACATAGTAGATTTAGTTTGTTTGTATTCGATAATCAAGAATTTAGAATTTTTAGGCAGTTATGTCGACGGTTACCGAAAGTAAAAGTCATTAAAACATTGTATCACTCATCAAAGTGCCTGAGTGATAATTTAAAAAAACCAATAACAGATCTCAAAACGGGCATGGCTCAAACTACATCCGCCAGGAACCATGCATTCTTGCTTTAGAACTTCAGTGTTGCCAACTTGGTAATAAATAGTGGTAACTATTTATCGCGAAAATCGTACATTTTACTGGATTAACAGTATCTCATGTCCCCCGGGACTCAAAATATCTCCATACCGAATTTCAACAAAATCAGTACATCAGTATAGCAAAATCAGTGGTTTAGTGTGAAGTGATAACAAACAGCGGGACAGACACACTTTCGCGTTTGTAATATTAGTAAGTAGGAAGTAAGTATGGAATTTATTATTTATTATTGGTATGAGATAGATAGCATGGAATATGGATATGGCAGTATGGAAGTATGGATATCTCCTCGTTACCTTCAACCCAATGATGATATGGCAGTATGGATGTATGGATATCTCCTCGTTATCTTCAACCCAATGATGATATGGCAGTATGGATGTATGGATATCTCCTCGTTACCTTCAACCCAATGATGATATGGCAGTATGGATGTATGGATATCTCCTCGTTACCTTCAACCTAATGATGATATGGCAGTATGGATGTATGGATATCTCCTCGTTACCTTCAACCCAATGATGAGCTAAGGTGGTGGGCGCTCTCCGCGACTTGCAGTACGTGGCTATGCAGGAAGCCGGAGCGCGCTGCACGCACCGCTCGTGCACGGTGAACTTGCAGACTGGAATCAGTAGCAATATGCAATATTGTAGTGTAGTTATTAAAACAGAAGGCGCAGATTTTTAAGGCTAATAAGACTATCCAAAAAACAGCGAGTTATTAAAAAATATATCAGAAACCATTATAAACTAGGGTTAAGTTTTCCTTAGGTCCATTTTTCACAATTTGAAGTCTATCAGTTTCTAAAAGGAATTTAGTATCACAACTTACATATACAGCACAGGCCTTTCTTCCCCAGTCCCACGAGCATGTTGAGACAGAGGTTGCAGTATGCGGGGCGGTTGAAGTGCTTCAGCCGCCACGCGTGTTCGCCGTCCTCCTTTACGTTCGTGTCCAACCCCAGTAGCACCAGCAGCGGGATTGTTGTCATCCTGGAGACAAACTTGCAAAGTCACACGTTGCCCTTTCTTAGCGTCAGTAAGTGAAAAAGTCACTGCGAACTAGCGTGTGTATGAGTCAGTGTTTGCAAACGAAAGTATGCAAAAAAATCAGCGTTCCAAAATTCATTTTCTCTGGTTTTGTTAGCCTGCGCAAACGTCAGTGTGTGAAAATATGTCTGATTGCAAATGTCAGTACGCAAACGCCTGTGTGTGCAAACGTTAGTTTGTGAAAAAGTCAGCTAGTTGTGTTCAAAAGATAGCCAGCGCAAACGTCAGTGTATAATGTCTGTACGTGTAACATATTAAGTAGATAAGTAAATTTTAACTTAATTTTAAGTTAATAATTGCATGTAAACACAAAATTTGTAAGTGGCAAGTTAAGTCACTTAAAATGAAGTTAAAATTTAGTTAACTACTTATCTACTTAATATGTGTAAACCAGACATAAGTGTTTAGCGTTAATGATCTATGATCTACGAGTTCGGGACGGATAACAGACTAGCACCGAAAGAGGATAAACGTGTCCCAGATAATGATAATGAAAATCGAACTTACCCTCCTCTCTTCCATTCATCCAAGGAAACTGTACCATCTGCGTCGTAGTCGATCTCAACCATCATGTCTTGAAGGATCTGGAAATGATAGCAAACAAACTGCTAAAACTAATTTTTATTAACGATAGTATCGTCAACGTCAACTACAACGATAGTCGGGACGTCAACATTATCTAGGTGACAGCTGGTCTCCCCTGGGTACGCCATCGTTGGATTGTAAGACTGTAATACTGCCGTCCTCAAGCTTAAATGCCGTTAACCAACATCTGGTTGATTTTGACATTCTGATGCCGTCATGATCAGAAGCTAATATATATTATATCAGCTACTATTATTATTAGCTAAATTTTTGTAGCTTTTATTGTCATCGAGTTATTAAAATTAATATTGCCGTTATAAAGTACCAAGCCCCTAGAAAAACTGCGGCGTTTTTCGCTCATAACTCAAAAAGTACTTTTTGTACATAGCGGCATTTTAGCTCGAGGACGGTAGAATAGTACAATAAAATTGACATGTCATGAGCTTCTTTTATCACGATCGTTTCCTGTTTTCTATTTAGTTCTTTGATTTTCGGTCATTGTAACTTTGTTTTGTCTCCTGCTTCATATGGGAGTAAATTCTACCACTTCGTACTCCTCCTATCTTCTTCTGATTAATTTCGTTGCGGGTCCCAGGGGAGCTTTAGCACGGCCTCGGGCTCCCTGAGATATCAGATGGATCGTGGTTAGATACCGCTGTCTATTCTGGCGACACGGTAGATGCATGCAATATGTGGTGGGCCAAAACCCGCTTAGAAAAAATCCTATTCTCGTAAAAAAACCGTTTCTACTGGTGGAGATGTTGAAGAAGTTAGACACGGTATACCGAACAAGTCCCAGATTAAACGAAATTGGGATGAGTCTTACCGGCCTGAGTTCTGAGGTCTCCCAGCCCAAGTACTCGGCGACGGCCATCATCTGGTTGATGATGCAGTCCATCTCGTTGGTGTCCAACACGCCGTTACCGTCCGTGTCATATAGGCGAAACATGACTGAAACGGTCAATATGAAAATATAATTACTATTATGTTTTTATCCGATGTTAGCAGTAGCGGTCATTTACCCTCTGTCAAAAAAAATCACTCACATTCTAACTTATCTTCTGGTCTTCCTGCCTCCAATAGCGATAGGTAGCAGACGATATCTTTGAGCGATACTTTGGCAGTATGAACTTCTAACGTAGATGATCGTCGTATAAGGTGCTTAAAGTCTGAAAGAAATAAAAGTTTTTAGTATCAATAGAAAGATCAAGTTTCTGAACCTTGAGCTCAAGATTCCTCTTGCAGCAAAAATCCTAGAGGCTAGCCTTCGACTGGTTGGTTAAGGTATGTGATTGATTGTACTGTTGATTCATGTTCAAAATCATGTATGCAAATACACGACCGGTTTCGGTAATGAAACCTGATGATGACTTTGTCGAAACCGGTCGTGTATTTGTAAAATCTAAGAAAATATAGTGGAAACAGTGCAAGACATTGTTGGTTAAGGTTGGTTGTTTGTTAATGAGAAAATTGTATTAATTCTTTATACCCAACTATATGTGTGTTAATAGTGATAGTTCATGTTATAATGGCAATAGCTGACGGAAGACTGACCTTCGATCTTTTTGAGCTGGTTGACCCGGAGCGGTTGCTCTTGCGACTTCTGTTCCTGGAGATCTAGCTGTGACTGGGGGAGGTCTAACGTGACCTCAGCCAGAGCAACAACGATGAGTGCTCATGGTGATAGTTCATGTTTCAATGGCTTTTTGGTGACTAACCTTCGATCTTATTGAGCTGGTTGACCCGGAGCGGTTGCTCTTGCGACTTCTGTTCCTGGAAATCTGGCTGTGACTGGGGAAGGTCCAACGAGACGTCAGTCAGAGCAACAACGATGAGTGCTCATGGTGATAGTTCATGTTTCAATGGCTTTTTGGTGACTAAACTTCGATCTTATTGAGCTGGTTGACCCGGAGCGGTTGCTCTTGCGACTTCTGTTCCTGGAGATCTGGCTGTGACTGGGGGAGGTCTAACGTGACCTCAGCCAGAGCAACAGTGACCTCAGCCAGAGCAACAACGATGAGTGCTCATGGTGATAGTTCATGTTCAATGGCTTATTGGTGACTAACCTTCGATCTTATTGAGCTGGTTGACCCGGAGCGGTTGCTCTTGCGACTTCTGTTCCTGGACATCTGGTTGTGACTGGGGGAGGTCCAACGAGACGTCAGTCAGAGCAACAACGATGAGTGCTCATGGTGATAGTTCATGTTTCAATGGCTTATTGGTGACTGACCTTCGATCTTATTGAGCTGGTTGACCCGGAGCGAGTTGCTGCTCTTGCGGCTGCTGTTCCTGGACATCTGGCTGTGACTGGGGGAGGTCTCGTTGCGGCCGATACACAGCTCGTGCGAAGAGTACGACGGGTGGGTCGTCACCGCAAACATGGGGTGGACGCTTCCTGTGGTAATTTTGGTGTAACGTATATTTTCATAGATGGAATTTAATTATAGATTGTTTAAAAATGTAAAGGCGCTGTCAAAGAATTTGATTCATAGCTAGTGGGGTGACCTACGTTATTTGGTCGGAAATGTCAATTTCATATAATTTGGGCACGTTATACATATAATCGGTTGATACTTGATCAAATTTTGTTCGATGTTATCTCGATCATCCTGCAAGCATCCACACAATTTTGGTCCGTAGTAGTTTGTCGACGATGGGCGGGGAATGTGTTGTAACAATTTTTAGTATCAGTCAGCAGTATATCCCACTAAAAATATAAATGTAAAAAAAGAAAGCCAAGTTCAATACAAAACTTATTCTCGGTTATGGGCTTCGCCGCAAAAAGAATGGAGATCTAAATGAATGCCAAGTTCTTTACAAAATTCAAATATGAATTTATAGAGACAAAATAACATTATGAATAAGTATTAAACTATTTTTCTATATATTATTGGACACCTATAACAACTGCTGTAATTTTAAATGTGAGATTTTAAAGTAGGTAAGATTTCACCATTCCGGCTAAGACTGGACTCATTTTCGCTGATGGTGGTGGTGGATGAAAGAAAATTCAATAAAATACAACGCATCTTGTAAATTTTAGGAAGATAATCTCAGGCTTTTAAGTAATTACAAAATCAACAATCTGCTTTATTTGCCCTCCGAAGTCGGTGGCGCGGTACGCAAGCAAAAAGGGGATTAGTATTATATAGCTCTTCGTGTAATTTAAATAATTTTCAATATATTTTGTCCTTCTTAAAAAGACAACGACCTTGCATAAAATGCGCATAACGCGTCTTGTTTCTAATAATTATCATTTTTCATTAAAAAAGACGGCAACGGCAAGGATCTCTTCAAGAGCATAAGAATATATTATTATGACGTACAGAGTACACAAACATGTATTGTGATAAAAAAACATATAGTATAAGTATAAAGGGGAAAAAATTGAAAGAGAGCCAGTTGACGGACCTACGTCATTTAGTCGGAATATGTCAATTTTATGTGACTCGGGATGTGTCGGCTGGTTTGACATAACCCGAAAAAATTACTTAGACCCCAGATCTGTACCTGTTTCAACTTCTCTGATTGTATATTAGATGGTACACAATTTACTAATAGGCTCCAAAAAACTGATTGCAATTAGCAAATCAGTCCACGCATGTAGCTACTTTTGTTCTTGAAAAACATAAATATCTGGAAGGTTCATATACTATAAAAGCGATACGAATGTCGACATGTAAATAAAAAACTAGCTCTTCCCGCAGCTTCACTCGCGTGGTATTCGAAATTGTCGTAAACTTACGGACTTTACGAACACTTTCGGGACATTATAATTTTTTCATGACCAAAAGCAGCCTTCGTTATTCTACAAACTTTCAACCAAGTATATGCCTAAAATCAAGTCAAATGCTTTCTTCGTAATGGCGTAAAGGAAGGACAAACAAATAAACAAACACACTTTCCCATCTATATAATAAACACTAACATAATATATACTAATAATATAAAGCTGAAGAGTTTCTTTGAACGCGCTAATCTCAGGAACTACTGGCCAGAATTGAAAAATTCTTTCTGTGCTGCAGGTTAGTCCATTAATCGAGGAAGGCTATAGGCTACATAACATCACGCTACGACCAAAAAAAGCCGAGCAGTGATAGAAAAAAATGTTGTAAAAACGGGATAATTTATTAAGTTCACGCGGACGTAGTAGCTTAGTCTATATAATTCGTAAGGTCTTACCCGTTCTGCTTCTAGATCCTTTATCGCTGCCGTCCACCGAGTCGCTGGAACTCTTGCCAAGCTGCTGCAGTCTTTCAGCTAAGCCGTGGATCTTGGAAGCGAGACTCAGCTTTCCCTGAAAAGGTTATTCGTCCGATAAAGTTTCACGCACTTTGAGAAGGCGCGACGGAGCAGGCCGCGTTTCTCGTAGAACTAATGAATGAAGTATGGTTAAAGGCCAATCATACAACATTAACTATAATAATAAAAAAATCAAAGTAAGGAACCTTTGACTTCGTACGCCTTTGTCTAGATTTCATTAGTTTTTAGAAATAAACAAGCATCTCAATCAAGACTTGGCCTGTTTTTTTTCGGAATGTTTATGATAATAATAAAAGTTAACCTATAAAGTGTCATATCGCATCGCACATAATTTTTTTTTTCATATTGTACGCATGCATGATTCAGGCCA
This sequence comes from Cyclargus thomasi, assembly GCA_026546445.1. Taxonomy (NCBI): domain Eukaryota; kingdom Metazoa; phylum Arthropoda; class Insecta; order Lepidoptera; family Lycaenidae; genus Cyclargus; species Cyclargus thomasi. Next base: position 1,642 of record JAOTAV010092725.1, on the reverse strand, counting down.
AAAAAAACGATAAAAAACTTTTTTTATTGTTCTCACAGCGGCTGGCAACAGCTGTGTATAAAGCACCTTTCAGCAGCTCAATTTCGGAGTATTATTTTTGGCGCTAGATCAAAAAACCTACCACCTATAATTTCTCCTCTGTATCTTGAACAGTTTAGGAATAGTAACATTATGGAAGAATTGTTTATTGATTTCAATTAGTTAAAACGGCGTATCTTGACACAAAACTTTATAAAAAACTAGCTGTTGCCCGCGACTCCGTCCGCGAGGTAATAAAAAAAAGAATTGTTATTTTCTGTAACAAAAGTAAAAGCTTATCACACCTAGTGACCTCCTAACAGAACCTGCAATAACATTTTTAAACTCTAATATGACAAATTAATTGAGCAGAGTACAGTGAGTGACTGTCAAGCGCCGATGTAGTGTATGCCAGGTATCAGAGATGGCGCTGTATGTATAAAATTTTCTACCGCTTTTCTGCATTTCTCCTGAAAATTTTCCGGAATTTTCTTTGCTATAAACCTCACGGAGCCCGAGACCTTTTTAACGAATGCATAACTGTCGTTATCGGTTCCTGCGTTCTGGAGAAAGTTCGTCAGGAATGAAAACTCTACTTACTTTCATATAATCTATAGATATAATAAAACAGTGAAATTCGGGTGTCTGTGCAATTTATATTTTTACAAACTAATCTATGTCTCTATGGGAGCTTAGGAACAGTAATAGAACACAAATCGACAAAAAAAAGTTGTCTGTTTGTAGGCGCTAATCTCCGGAACTACTGGACGGATTGAATAAATCTTTTTTTGTTAATAGCTATTAGGTCTGGACAATATATAGGGTACTTTTTATCTCGGGAAAATGTTCGGTTTCCGTCATATATAAATTTTCGCGCAACGAAGTTGCGGGTATCAACTAGTTGATAAACAAATAAATTAATTAACACCGATAAGTACTGTCACCTCCACTACTGATTCGCTTCGTTTGAACAGTAAAAATAATAATAATAATACGCTTCACACCACTTCAGTCTGGCCCCGTGCTAAGTATCCGAGGGACTTGTGTTACGGGTACCAGACAACGGAAGAGATTTTTATTGTATGATACACATCCAAAACCCAGGAACATTGAAAAACTTTGCTCCGTCAGCGGGATTCGAACCCGCGACCCCCGGCTTACGCTACCAACGCGCTTACCAACTGAGTCACAGAGGTCGTCAACACAATCAAACTGTGTTAGTAGTTAGTTTATTATTTATAGTTTTCAGCGCCAGCACTGAAGTCAGTCACTGTCAGACCACGGAGGGGTCTTCGATATATCTACTAGACGACGCCTTCAACTCCGTTGCATCAAAAATGAATTTCGATCAATGAACGATATGTCGCGCGCCGGAACAGTATATATCCCGGATAAAAAGCATCCTAATCCATTGCCCGTGACCCAAGATATCTCCGTAGCAAACTTCCCCTAGTCTATCTATAATCCTTCAAGTCATAGGTAAAATAGCGAGTTCGTAGTCTTCGAAGGTAGAAAATACAAAAAAAAACACACACATATAATATATCATACATACTTAATTATTATATACATAAAAGTCCGAAGCGTGATGGACTGACATTAACAATAATGTTATATAAGTTAA
>JAOTAV010092714.1:0-11325 GCA_026546445.1 Cyclargus thomasi | reverse complement strand
CGGCCTCTTTTTTCGTTTCTCGTGACGCTTGGAGTCGTTCACTTGCAGAGGATGAGCTCGCCTCGTTACCGGGTTTGGATGCTACTAGCTGATCGTCACGATTGCTTTTAATAAAACTGAGATCTTCCCCTCTGTTTTCGTAGAGTTGTACAGCTTAGGGTCGGTGACTCGTGTCTTATACTTATTTGTATCAGTTAATCAGGGGGCTTAGCCAAGACCTTAACGTTTTCGCTTCTTTGTATAATCGCCAAACAGCAATGTATGGAAATGACATACGGCCTTAGATCTTGGCTAAGCTCCCAGGTGTGCTGAAAATTAAAAAATGGTGTTTTGGAATGCCATGAAGTTTTAAGTCTTATCACCTTCTTTACACTCTATATGAACGGCTTAACCTTAAGCGAAACGAACGGCTAAAAGGATACTCAGGGACCGCAAAGGCGCCGGGTAAAATGGGGCGTCGCACGCCGTATAAAAGGGAATCTAGTACGGTTTTATTGTAGTGACGTTAGGACTCTCGCCCAGGGCGCTGGTAGGGCTAACATCGGCCCTGACTTTTCAAGATCACTTACATACAATCTCGCGCGACCAGCGACAGTATTATTATTTTATGATATTTAGAGGTCAAGCGAGCGGACGGGCTACCTGATGGAAAGCAATTGCCGTCGCACATGGACACTCGCGACATCCGAAGAGTCGCAAGTGCGTTGCCGGCCTTTATGAGGGAATAGGGATAAGGGATTAGGAAAGTTGGGCCACAACGCCGTTTCACGTCAGTTCTCTGTGCGGCCGTGGTATCACTCCGGTTGATATTGAAGCATGGATCTCCACACAGCAATGAGCATCCGTATTATGTTCTTGAGATCGGAAAATGTCTCATTGGTACACGTACGCCTCCACCGGGTTCGAACCTGCGTCCTCTCTAGTCCGAAGTTGCGAACCAAAGGTCTTACCCATTAGCTTATGGACGATTATTTCAGAGCAACAGTAAATTTCATTGATCTATAGTCTATATCAATAATTAAAAACTGTGTGTGAAGAGTTTGTTTGAATGCGATAATCCCAGGAACTACTGGCCGTAATTAAAAAAATATTTTTGTGTTGGTGTGAGTCCATGACTGAGGAAGGCTTTATCACGCTTCGACCAACAGGAGCCGTACAGTAGAAAAATGTTGTTAAAACGGGACGTAGTCGCGGGTAACAGCTAGTATTATAATATTACGAGAAATTCTCACCTTAGCCGAGCTGCCGGCGATTTTGAAGATGAGCAGCACGACGCCGATAGCGACGGACTTGGCGGCCATGATGGTGGTGATCAGGACCCAGGTGGACGTCACCCCCAGGTGGAAGATCAGCGGTATCATCATCACTTCCATCTTCTTCATGCCGCGACCTTTACCTGGACAAATGCCGAACGATAATATATTAATAATAATATAATATCTATGGACGCTGTACACCACGTCTAGCCCCGTTGTAAGTACCTGAAGGACTTGTGTTACGGGTACCAGACAACGGAAATATATTTAATACTCTTATACTGTACACATATTTAAGATTTTTATTATATGATACACATATTTAATACATATCCACGACCCAAGAACTTTGAAAATCTTTTTTTCCGTAGGCGGGATTTGAACCCGCGACCCCCGGGGCTCAACCACTGCGCCAGCCTTGGGCTCCGGTTCGGGCAGCAGTCAACTTATTCCCCTAGTTGTTACCTTGTACCTGTGAATTTTTTACGGATACATTTTGAGTCCGGGGAAAAAGGCTTGATAGTCTGCCGTGGGAGAGCCATGCTTCGGCGCGAATAGGTCGGCTCGATCAGAGAAACACCACTGCCTGACAGAAAACCGGCGTGAAACAACGCTTGCGTTGTGTTCTGTCGAGTGAGTTTACCGAAGGGCCAACTAACTACATCCATAGAGAAATTATAAAATAATTGGTCTATGCTACATCTTATCCCTATACCTGTAGCCTTTTCCCTCATACAAATGGCGGCAACAGGGATACGGCAGTTTATTTTCATCTATAATATGCTCGTTTGCTCAATAATTACATAAAAAAAAGGTAATGTTTTTATTTTTGTCGGTTTCCGTATGCTGGAAATTCTTAAATTTGCGTACGAAGTCACAATTATATAGCTAGCTATCGAAAAAAACAATAACTACTCACTGTTTTCGATCTCCTTAGAAAATTGTGGTTTAATTTGTTCATAGCGAAGCAGGCGACCGATTTCACTGTCCTTAAAGTTGACATCGTTGAAATTTTCTAACCACTTAGTTACATCCATCGCGTAATCGGCGAACAAAAGTTCTAATTTTTGTTCTAATAGCACTATTAGAGGATTACTGTTCGACTCGTTCATTGCGTTAGCGTTGTTAAAAATTAAGAAAAATATTAGCAAAATGACTGCCATAGTGTTCTATTCCAAACTCGAACTGCGGTCGAGACTCGAGAGCCAATCCAAGACGCGCTTTACAATTTTGTGTAAAAAGTACACGGTAATGATTTTTTAACGAGCGTTTCCTTACAAAGCAGAAAGTTCTTCTAAAAATGAAATTTTTGAGCTTTCCGTATTTATAGGTATTATACTTGAACCTGCCAGGGGCACTGAACATTTGGTTGGAACCTGACATAGTACGTCACAAATATGATAGCTGCCCCGACAACATTGTTTTGCCATAGCCAGTACAGGGTGTGGGAATAATATATTACTACTTCTAACTTTTAAGTGATTATTTTATTTCCGCATAATAACCTCGCTAAACAGTTATAAAACAACTTTAAAGTTTATGTTTTTTTGAATGTCCGCGAAAACGCTGTCCGCCATGATGAGGTAGATGTCAGTGACGTCACTAATCTCAAAACAAGCAACAACTTTTATTTTAACTTTTTTTATCATTACATTAATTAAATTCAAAAAAGGTTTTAAAACTTACAATTACAATTTTATTTTTTAAAACCCTTAGAATTGAATAATATAAACATTTTTCAACACCTTCGTTTGTTTTGGCAGGTTTTGGATTTAGTGACGTCACAGACTCTGATCATGGCGGACAGCGTTTCGAATCACGTGACAGTATAGAAAAGGTCAATTTTATCATTTTGATAATGAATTGATATTGGTTTTTGTATTTATATGAACGAAAATAAATATATTTCGCTATTTGATTAAAGAAATTATCATAGTCGTGTACTCTTTTGCTTTTTATTCATCAATCAATTTGGCAATTGGCTTGCTAAGATGTTTTGGGCTTGTATAATTCGCTAGATTTCCAACCCTACGAATAAAATAACTGAAATTACACAGTGCGTAGTAATACAAATTTATGAATGTCCCAGTCCCTTAAAAACTTTCATGGTGAAAGTAACAGAGATAAAAAAGTTAATTTTTTTTGTGATCTGTATGGGGCACCCCAGCCGCATGGATTTACCCATACAGAAATTAAAAAAGTGACTTCCAGTTCTCTTACTTTTATAGTAAACTTTCAACAGGGTACATTCTAAAGTATAACCACTTTGCGTTATTGTCTCCTGTATACACAGTATAACTTGTGTTTATAATATGAGCCGAGTTCGCGGAAGTATCAACACCATTCTTAGCATAATCAGTGATAAGGTAGAGTGTCCAATTATGCGTTAGTTTTTATTAATTTTTTTTTTATTAATTTTTTACTTCATGTACTAACATAGTTGTGTATCGATGTAATAATATTAATAATTGTATGTACTAACAAATTATGGACCTCGGTCTGAAATAAATATTTTTTTTATTATTATTTTTTATTTTATTTATAATGCTCAGCATAGACTTGGTAACTTGGGACTCGGGGTGCCGGATGACGACGCCGTACTTCGCGCTAATCTTTGACATTAGGAAGCTCACATGTGAAAGACATTCCGCTGTTTGATTTTTGTTTGTACTCGTAAGTGAAAGACCGATGCTTGAATAGCTTCTAACAATGGCTGCCAAACCGCTCATTAACTGACACTTTGTACTGTTACTGTCAACACAATGTCGTTGGAAAGTCTTTTAAAACTTAACCTGAAAACGTTTAAGTTCACATTACCCAATTAAAGTAACCCATTTTCATAATTTCATTTATAAATTTCACCAAAATTTATTCTTTTTATCTACTAATTTATTCTTTTTATCTACTATCTAAAATCTAGACCATGCAAACTTGGCCAAAGCTTACAAGATCTAGGTTTTAAGTTAAAATAGTAAATTTATGTTTGCAAACACTCTTTTACAAGAAGTTCAAGACGCTTGTTAGACAGCCCTGTGGCATCACAATTAAAAATGTAGATTTGAAAATAACAAAACATTTCCACTTAAAACCATTTAATAAACACAACAAGTATACACAGGGGCGTAGCTAGCGTGTGTGAAGGGGCGGCGGCGCGTTGGGGGGCGAATAGGGCCACGTCCAGCTGGCTGGAGCTCCACCCGATCACGGCTTCGTCACGGTTCTGTACACGCAGCCATAGCTCCAGGGGACGGAAGTATCTGGAAGGTTGGTGGTGAAGTGTTATATAATGCCACTACGCGTTATGGTACATCAACAAGCTCCTCCATGGTCTAGGGGTACATTCGTTCGATTTACAAATATTAACGAAACATATAATTTATTTTCTGACAAGCAAGATGATTCATGCGTCGGATGGGCAAGTAAAAAAGTCGGTCCTGCGCCTGATCACTCGCCAGTCGTGTCGGTCATCTGGGTTATGAGAGTAAAGAAAGAGGGAGTGCTCTTGGGTACTGCGCACACACTTAAGCACTATTCAATTACTCCTGCGTAATAGGCTTAGTTTCTATGAAACCGGCTACCATCACCGAAACCGGTGTGGGAGGTTTTATTATTATTACATCAATAAGGCGGCCGGTCAGTTCACAGGCAGGACAGATTCGTGTATTGATCTTTATGTAATGTAAGTAGGTTTTGAGATTATGCGCCTCGGGCTCCTGTAGCTTTAAAGACCTGCCGGCCACCGCTTGCAGTCTTCCGCCATGCACTGTAGACCTTCTGGCTCTATGATAAATATACCTCTGAATGTGAATATGAAATTGGTAAATCCGCTTAGATGCTGGAGTATACTGAAGTATACTACGTGATGAGCGCCCACAACTCACTTGACGAGCGCCTCCGGCGAGATCCTGTTGGTCTTGCCACGCGTCATGCTGCGAATGATGTCCGCCGCCGATTTCGAAGCACCGGGCTGCATTATCTCACTGAGAAAGTCATAATTACGTCATATTTGAAATTATAATTATAATTTTTAAAAACAACCTTTTATTTGTTGCAAAATATATTTTACTTGTTTTTAGGTTATAGGCTCAGAGTCCTTTCTAATCGTCACTCTAGTGTATGTCTTAACGTAGGACAAGTGAAATGTTTTGCGTTGTTTTTATCTTTGTTTATCTACTGAACGTCTTCAAGATAGTCTACAATAGTTGAAAAGCTAGAAAATTTTGAATTGTCAATGCAGACCGCTAGGCGTTATTAAAAATACTTTCTAGAATTTTATACACCTCGGGCCATCAGTGCCAATTATACTCGTGCGGTTACCTGATTACCCGACTGATTTTAATCAGCCTAGCTTGTTAAAAGTTATATTAAAGTTAGTTCACCTCAGTTGTGCGCGCAGCCTTATGTTAAAGATAGCCTTATTTACTACGGCGGCGCGTCACTGCCACATGAGTGAAAGTTGTGTATTTACAAGCGCACGCACACACACACGCGCGCACAACTGAGTACAAATATCTGTACCTCATTAGTCTGCCGGCGTCGCGGCTGCGGTAGACGTCACAGTCGTGCAGGTGCCCAGAATGCCCGGCTGCCGCGCACAGCTGCTCGAACACCTGGAACTCTAGAATCGTCGCCAGGAAGTACTTGATATACTCCTGCAGACAAATGGTTATTTAACAAACTTGTTGTTTATTAGGAACTGTTTCGCTATTTCATGACAAGTGCCATATAGTCTATACACAATATATCTGACAGAAGATATATGAAAAATCTATTAAAGAAATTGCTGTTAGCCTATCTAACACTGTGGATAGCTTATCCGCAACTCCACGATCAGGAAGTAGTACAACAGGCCCTAAGTCTTCATAATAATTAGTCCCTGGTTATCAGCATATTTGATGTATATCTAAACCAATAGTACTGACCTGATCAGAGATGATGTGGTACTTGGATCCGGGGTCAAAGTCGGCCTCAGTGCGCGGTACCGGCGGCGTCACTCCCTGAATTGAATACACATCATTACTTAATCACCAGTATTGCATCGAAACTCGGATCCAAGTTTCAAAACCCGGGTTTTTGCTAAAGAAACGAAAAAAAAACTCGAAAAACCTGGTACCCGTAATTTTTCGAGTTTTTTCCTTTTTTTATTTAAATTTAACAGTACTATAATATTTTATTTACCATTTTTCTGCAACTCCTAAACTTAGACAGTGTAATGAGAAATTAAAAAAAATGGCTTAAGTAAAAAAGTTTTCTAATCACATTCATCAATCAGTCTTTAATGCTCCCAAAAACCCGGGGTTTCCCGTACTTTCGAGTTTCGGGTAAACCCAGTCTCGATGCCCTAATCACCGGCTATTATTATTATTTATGTGTTTTGGATATAGGGAACTAACCTGGTACCGCAGCTTCATCTGCCACCACTTGGCGTTCATGTTCTTCACACCGTCTTCGAACACCGACCACCGCCACTGGAATATAAGGTCCGGTATGTTATTCAGAAAAACTGCTGTATACAAACATACAGGTTGAATTTGGTAATAAATCAAAATAAAATTTTCTATAGACAGGCACATACTTTTCCTCAGCGATTTAGTAGTTTTTTTAGTTTACTAGGTAAGTTGTTGTCATCAGGTTTGGAAAGTCGTTCGCACGTATTTAATAAGCTATAAGCAAGCCGTATATTCCCGTATCAAAATGCTATTAGTGAGATGATAATTTCAAGTCTAGTCACCTGGTCGACCATAAAGGCGAAGGGCAGGTAGGCGACCTTCTCAAGCGCCATCGACATCAGGAAGTTCATGCTGACCTGGTATTGGTCGTGAGTCCTGGACATTATGAACTGGAGTTATAGAAGTTAAACTTAATTGTGCGTGCAGATCTATGTGTGGGTAAGCCTTATTTACCCGGACGGCGCTTACCGCGTCACTGTCACATGAATAAAAGTTGTGTATTCACAAGCGCACGCACATATAGGGCCGCTCGCACAACTCAGTATCAATATCTGTACAACACTTTAGTTTCCACTTTGTTATAGCCAAAGTCAAATGAGAGCCACTTCATTGAAATGTGTCGAACTCGTTCCATGAATTTGATTCTTAGAAGATAAAAACAAAGACAAGAGATGTATAGATTTTCGGGAGTTAAAAGAATTAAAAATCGAGGGTGTCCTAAGATGCAACGATTAATATTCTTCTCTTTATTATTAAAAAACCTTCATCATACTTATTGTTGTAAAGGCCGACCCGCTGCAGATGGTTTAGGTTGTACACAGATAAAGTAGCGGCGTTCGCTACAGCTTCGTGGAACGCTAAAACAAAAATAAACTAATAAAGTTAGAGACAGGGAGCGCCTGTAACTCCTGTAGGAGAGTGAAGGAGACAGTGTAGGAATTAATGTAAGTATTGAATTACCCAGGCTACAGGTTTCATTTAACTCCACGTCACTACAGTGCAGTTAGGTCGCTAGACCAATGCCGGTAGAAAATGAAACCTATATCCTAGGTCTTAATAGTAAATAATATACTAGTCTTAATAGTAAACTAGTGGCAATTTATCGGTCCCAAATAATCTCGTTCTCGGTTGACGGCGGCGGTGGACAAACGTCCTTATGATATACTTACCAGGGTTGGCTCCGTCGCGGAAAAGCTGGGGCTGGTCGGCGTACTGCAGGTAGTACTGGATGTGCGCCATCTCGTGATGGGTCGACACTAAATCCTGCATCGTCACTTCCGTGCACTGCTTTATCCTGGTGACGTTTATTAAAACTTTAGAAAGTCAAATTTAAACAAAAAAGGCAAAGTTTAATTCAAATATTAATTATTTTGATTTTGAACCTAAAGATCCATAAATATAATATAATTATAATAATAAAAAAAAAGGCTGCATCGTGATAAACTCAAAGTAATATGAGATAAAATGTAAACCTTGGTGCAAAAAAATTAAATTGTAAATTAAGAAAAAAAAAAGATATGGGCATAAGCCTATAGACGTCTTAAAATTTGTAAAAAAAAACCTAAAGATCCAAAAATGCTTGCTTTTTTCCAGAAAAACAACATGGAACAGTTGGGAAAGTACGTACATCTAACTTTATTTATTATTGTTTTGGGCTCTTATCAAGTACGCGAATATCAAAGTAACAATTAAGTTTTTTGCTGAGACCCATCATCCGGGCTGAGATAAAGCCAGGACAAAATGATGTCTACACGTTCTCTCGACGTCAACCGGTTTATCTCTTCATCTCTACTAGCCCTAACATCACATACTCATAATAAATTTCGACAATTTGACTACGCTCGAGAGAGAGAGAGAGATATCTCGCGAGGCGTACAGGACGACTATTTCCCCTATATTATGGTTGGTATTCACTTGTCCAATGTCTAAAGTATTATCAGGGAAGTTTGATCAGAGCCAGATTGCGGATCTAAATAAGTTGGTCGCATTACGTCATTGCCTACTGATGAGTCACTCTTGAAATCATGACTAACATAGAATTGACATATTCCGAATAACATAGGTCCATAATCTAGCTCTATATCAACTTCTCCGATAATACATAGCTTTTGCCGCATAGTCCACATCGCACCTGTAGTCGATTCTGTTGCAGAAGTCCCAGGCGCTAGCGGTGCACTGCACGCTGCGCTGCGGCGGGCGCGCCAGCAGTGACCCGCGCCAGAACTCCGGCGGCACCGGCTTCAGACCCATCGACGTGTAGAACTCCTCTGCCATTTGGAACATTCTAGAAACGAATGGAAATTTTAAGAATTCATTTAAGATCTTCGTGATCTAAAAATAAAATAAATAAATAATACAATAAAATAATTTTAGAAAAAGAAAATTCTTATGAAAGCACAACAATAGCAAACACTCTTGAAACTTTGCCACCCCCTGATACACCGAGCAGATACACTTCTGAAACACTGGGATGTGCACGGGACATTGCATCCCGTGCATATCCCAGTGTTTCAGAAGGGGGCTGTCCAGTTTGTCACTGAGCTTTGAGATCTGAGAGAGATTTGTTACGAGAAATGCCCCACGAGGTCAGGGCATTTGGTACTTAGTAAGTATATGACACAGGCATTTATGTGACGAGAAAGCCGTTGAATAAAGGTACGCGCACACTTTAACGGAGCGTGCCGAGCCGTGCTGGCGTGGGCCGGGGCTGAGCGCAGTGTAAAATGCGCTATTGCACATTTTTGACGGGTCGGATCTCATCGCATTTACGAGTTTTGAGTACGTCAGTGTGACCACTTTTAAATCACTCGTGACGCGATATACTAAAAACGTTGCTGTATTCTATTATTTCTACTTAAATTTAATTAATCGTGTTATAGCTTCTACCTTAAATTTTTCTTTATTTATCAATGTACCAAAAAGTAGAAATTCACTAGATAGAAGAAGGCTTGGCGGGCCGTGACGTATCCGCCGTGTAAAAATCCTCCTCGTTGAGGCACGGTACGCTTCCACAAGGTATGCGATACGCGCATCCGTCTCCATAAAGTTTGTATGGAGGCAGCGCGTTACGGCGCCGGATAGTTTGCTCACTCCTTTAGCCGGCTACTTAAGAAATTAAAAACATTGACCAATTCGATTAAAACACTGACCTCAGCGGTGTGAACCCCTGCCTGAGCATCTCTGCAGTGACATCGAGGGTTGGCGCTTGTGGGAATGGCATAACCAAATCCATTATGGACTTCCAGTTCTGCGCCCACATGTTACCTGCAGATGTCATCAAAATAATTTGTTTGATTAGAAGGTTAATCGTTAAAATTATTTTTAAGGACTCTTTGCTAATCCTTCACTTCGTGCACTTTATTTTGTCAGCTGCTGCATTAAAAAAGCTCAGTTTACTATTTTATTTTTTAAAATTTTTCATGATATCTCACCCAATAAATGTGCAGGAATGGGTCCATCTGACCGAATCGTCTGGTAGCGCATCCGCAGGCGCGTTCGCACGTACGTGAAGAGCTGCTTGTAGAGCGGCGCGACCTGGTTGTACACCTCCTCCACGCTGGCGCGGAACGACGGGTCGTCGTACGCCGCGCGCATCTGGTCGCCGGCGTCTCGGTAGCCTAGAAACATTGACTATCTTGTGATAAATAATTCTTGTGTGCGTGTGTTTGTCACTGATCTACTCCTAAATACTAGACGAATCTTGATGAAACTTGTGTGTGTTTATTGGATTTAAAATATACGTTTAGAAAACGAAAACCCGACTAATAAAACACGATTAAAAAGTAAGAAACAAGAAAATCTAGTGATATGGACATTGGACAGGTTTAAGGGATAGCCGAGGCCGTATGCCCCTACCTACTTCTACCTACCTACCTACGTATTTAAACAAAAAAAAAATTACTATACGTGTGTGTTTGTCACATAAAACATACCAGTAGTAATAGCTGCCTGATTAGCCAGCTGCACGTATCTCATAAACCGGTTCCTCAGCTTCGGTCCCGTCTTCTCCCTGAAACTCTTCCACACGTACAGTAGCTCGTTCTCTATTCTAGAATGTGCGAGAATCCTGGTGATCTCCGGGTCGAGTTGCATATCGCAGTAGTTAGGGTAGTCCTGGTCATCTTGAGTCGGCTGGTAATGTTGGTAAGGCTGGCTGGCGAGGTGGTAGGTTCTATTTCCGTCTGAAAGATCCGGGTGTGGCAGTTTCGGGACATGGGGGTCGTACGGCTTCTGACCGAACGGACATATCTTCGCCGAGTTGTACAACTCTTTCATTTCATTTATCAGATGTTGGATCTGAAACAATATTTTTTTAATATAAGCAATGTTCATTCATCAATGTCTATATCTACACCGTGGAAAGTTGAATTGACATTACACTGTATAACTGTAGGCACTGTTACAGTTCTTCAGTTAGAGCTTAAATAAACATAACTATCCTATCTGACTTTAGCAAATTCTAATTTTCGATCCTCCGATCTCAATTATTCGAGATTCGAAGCATCACAATTGCTCGAAAGACTCCCCAGGAAAGATGGAAATGAAATTTTTGACGACCTCTGTGGCTCAGTTGGTAAGCGCGTTGGTAGCTTACGCCGGGGGTCGCGGGTTCGAATCCC
>JAOTAV010092703.1:0-11325 GCA_026546445.1 Cyclargus thomasi | reverse complement strand
CGAAGACGATCCAAAACACGTGCAAGCAAAGCAGCTGTCAACAATTAAGTGAACATTCAAAATGGCCGAGCTTGTCGCCATAAGTGAGAGACATGAGTACCAACATAAAGCCACAGAAAAATCGAAATTCGAATATACGTAACCCGCGAAAATTCAAAATTCGCGATACTTTTTGAGCACACCTCGTATTTGATAATAATAAATTAAAAATGTTAAAAACAACGACACAAATACTTGAGACCATTCTTTTACTTTTACTGTTACTCTTTGTTACTCCCTACGACTTTTTACGGCTAAGCCGATTTTCATCAATTAATATGTCATGAACATTCGTAAATACATTAAAAACATGGCAATACTAATTTGATAGACAGACAGACAAGTCAGTGACAGTGACAGTGATTTAAACTGTACAGAGTTGTCGTTGACAGATTTACTTAAGAGAAGTGTTTTTTATCCATCACTATACAGTTTTTTAAGAAAATAGAGAGAAAACTAAAAAAAGAAAATAGAAAAAAAATATGATTTATAATACGCTGTATTAAATTAATTGTTAATTCATTATTGGCCTAAGAGGACTTGTATCTAGGCCCGTAAATTAAATTAAAAAAAAAAGATGATAATATTGCCGCGGTTATACTTTTCAAGCTCGTTTTGTTACCAACCACCTGTTGTGTTACTTAGCACTACTACAAAGGAGTCAGGCAGTTAGACTCAATCAAAAATTCAGAAAAGTGACAGGTAATTAAAACACAAAATCAGTCTGAATTAAAAATTATATTTATTTTAACTTCTAATAAAAATAAATTTATAATGATGCTGTTAACGCTGTCCGTGCTATCGACTACAGATTTTACCACCTTAACCTAATAAGGCTACCCTTACTTAGAGCTAGGTACGTCACGAGCTTCGCCATATTTATTGCCTTACCCATATGAACAACAAACCTCAGATAAATACAAGCAAAATTACTCCAATATTTCTTATGGCCGATTTATGCGCCGACGTGCGGTTTAGCGACGATACCTAATATCGTCCCTTAGCTAACAACACCGCTTCAGTCGAAAATTGGCGGTTTTAATATTTTAATGCCATAAAATAGAGCAGCATATCGCGCGTTGAACGATTGATTAGATATATATTTAGATTTGATTGATTAGATAGATTTCAGCTAATCAAGAACCTTAATTCAAAAAGTAGTAACAGCGTTTAAATCGGTTGGCTTCGCAACACCGCACGATATTTTTCGTCTCCTGAAAAATTGGTAAAAATGACTTAAGCGTTGTTGTAAGCTAATGGACGATATTGCTTCTCGACTTCGCCAATTCACACCTTACATTCTTTAAAGTGTTTTCACATTAGCCGATTCGATATCAGATGTACGAGAGGATAAGCAAATGGCCAAATCTTAAAAAAATTGTAACATGTGAAAACTGCATATTTATGGTGTTGTATATGGACTAACGGCGCCCAACATTAATAGACTAATGGCCCGTCCACAAATGGATGGGTCATATGACCCCGCAGGAGACCTTTATAGTACGATGGAAGAGGATAAAAGATTTTGTTCTGGTGAGAAATCTGAAGTTCAGGTACTCAGAAAGTACATATATTTTTGTACGGCATTGCGGAATAATGGATAAGAATCTGTGTCGAATCATTATGAAACTGATGCCGTACAGAATCAAATGACCAAATTTGCCCTGGACATTTAAAAAAAAATGCTGGCTTTGTGGCGTACCATTTTTGCGTGCGACACTGCGAGCTTTCTTATTTTTCATGGATAAATTGATGGTTAACTTGCCGTACCTAATCTTTACATTGCTCACCAGTATTCAGATGGAAAACTGACAAATATATAAACAAACAAAATCCTATTGTTTTATGGTCTTCTATCGTCCTATAAAGGTCTCCTGGGGAGTCATATGACCCATCCATTTTGTGGTATGACCAGTAGTCTATGATATATATATATAAAGTCTTCAGTGGATTATGTCTAACTCTATACAATTAGTTTAATAAATGCCTCCTCCTTTTTCAGTTCCACTTGTACTTATCTGAGGGATAGGCTTGAATTTGCAAACGCTTTCTGCGAAATAAATCATTGGATCACTGGCGACTTGTAAATTTCATGTAATATGAAACATTTTTTCTACAAAACACGTTCACAAATCGTCAAAGATATTTACATTATTCTCTCGCGCGGATAATCGACAAAAATGTTTTCGCCTGCGCGCATACTGACAAAAACTTTAGCATACTCCAACTATATTCACAAAACTGAATAATACCAGTTTAATCACACTAATTTGAGTATATTAGAGACAATGATATAAAAGGTGGTTCTGAAATGCTTTATTTTCCGACTGCCAGGGGTAATATTTATTATATAACTCCGCGTCCACGTGGTAACGTTTCTCTTTAAAAAAATATGATTGTTTTTGCTAATAACCTCATGGAAACCGAGATCTTTCCAACGAATGCTAAACCGAAATCGGTTGGAGCGTTCTGGAGTTATATCGTCAGGAAGGAAACCCCTACTTATTTTTATACATTAGATGTAGGTTATTGTAATATGAAATATTGTTTATTCTTAATAAATAGGAACATGTGTGTCGACCATACGCGCGGAGTAAAGTAACTTATTTCGTAAGTTTTCTCCCAAGTTATTTACCGTTACCTCCAGAGCAATCCGTAACATTACAGTAACGTTTAAAAGTTAAAATTAAAAACAATTTATCATTACACAATAATTAAGCTCGTTCGAAAATTACAACTTACTTTGATCGAATGTAAAATTTTTAACCTAAATGAATAATTCTCAATAAAAATATTTTTTTTAAAGCATAACCCATATTTTGCGAATCGAAGCTTCAGATTTATCTTATGATATGCTAATGATATGATACAAATACATATTACGATTGAGTTGCAAAGATGGCCAAAGATATTTTTTTTTCAATTTTGAGACTATAATTGATGATACTTTAATTTCATAAAACAGATGATTTAATCCGGCCACACATTATCCTATTTTCTAATCAGAAAAATTCGGACGCTCCGCCGGGATGCACTCTACTCATGTTGAAGACCACGCCCACTATACGAAATTTCGGATAGGTTTGTGTATGGTACAGTTTTCTGATTAGAAAATTGGATGATGTGCAGCCAGACTTAGGCCCTCCATTACGTTAAGCGTGATCCCGAGACGGGTGGTCACGTGGTGTGGTCGTTTCGTAAATTTTGGCCGTGTTTGCTATTTTTTTTTTGGCAGACACAAGTCTTATGCGCACAACTCACGTAAAACTTGACAGGTAACCAATTATAAACCTTTTTTTGTGACGTTGTCATGACAACGCATGTGTATAAGAGATTTTGCGCGCGCATGCACACATGCATAAACGCTAGCGAACACGGCCTTTGACATTCGTCCGCGCGACGGACGACCCGCCTTATGCAGCCTTGCTCTAATAAATACACGAAACAAGCACCCGTTACTACACGGCCGTGTTGCGGGTTGTGTTTTACAAACGTCATTTCCACAAAAGTGAAGTCTCGGTCTCACTTTTAATGTTGTCATCAGACTTAGTTTTTTTAAATGCGTTATGCCGAAAACAAACTATAAGCAGCGACTTACGGACGCGACTGACATCCCCTGCAGACAAGTCCGCCTTACACCTTATAGTTTGCACACTTTAATGTGCAATTGAAGACATAAGTGGAAGATGCAGATAAGTAACATTTTAAGAACTCCCGGATTTTTTCGTTGTAGATGCTTTTGGACCTAAAAAATTATTTGACGTTAAAATAATTTGGGTTTGATGTATAGTTAGATACACTAGCTCGATAACAAAATTTGTAAATTACAAGATACTTGAAGGTTGCAAAATGTTAGTTATCCGCTTCTTCCACTTATGTCTTCAATTATTATCTAGATCGCGATTGTTTTCCGCTCTAACGTAGCGTTGTAAATTGACTGCCAGGCCACCATTGCAGACTACTATTTATAATCGACCTTAGCTTTTTGACATTTCGAACAACAAATAAGTACACAACATCAAATATAATAAAAATCCCAACAAAAAATATCTTGAGTATTCCACTGAGCCCATAATATGAAAAATATTATCTGTAACAACCTTCTATATCTCGAAAGTACTAAGCTTCATGCGTCTTGAAACGAATAGCAATTCAAGTCTCGAATAAGCGCCATCTAGTTTTGTTAAGTGCAATTTCTATTTATGTTATGCCTTATTATGTGAAGCCCGCAACTAAACGCGGGAACCGTACATTTTCCGGAATAAAAATTTATAAGGCAATATTTTTGCAAATTTTGGTTCAGATCGGACCACGGAATCGCGTTCTCCTATGCTAATTTCAAACCCCCCTCTTTGTACCCCCTTAGGAGATAAATTTCGAAAAATCTCTGCTTATTAGTCACGTTCGTCATATAATCCCTCCAATTTTCATGTTTCTACGATCAATGGTTTAGGCTGTACGTTGATTCCTAAATTTATATAGTTACTTTGTTGGTAAAACAGTACTATATGACAAGCAAGTAGCGAAATTATTGAAGTATAATTTCGTTGCATTATATCAAACAAACACGCTTTGCCATTTATTATATTATTTTTGTATTCTTATAAAAATTTGTATTATAAAAAAGTGTTTGTTTATTTATTCCTCTTTCCTTCTTTCATGCTTAAACGAATTGACTTGATTTTTTGGAATAGACTTTTTTATTTTGATTCTTGGAAAAACATCACGTTCCCAAACGACACTTATAACAATATTAGTATTGTTAGGTGATTTTTCCACGCTAGGGAATCCGAGGGCATAAGCCAGTAAGTGAAGTAAAAAAATCCTTCAATATAAAATTGAATTGCCATCCGATCCCGACGCTTACCATGAGACGTATTTCTAACTTCTAATCTATATAAGCGCCTACAATCTTAATGATTAAATGTTTTTGTGCGTATAAAAAACTGGCTTATAATTAATATAAATACAATATACAGTAACCTAGCATGCAATCCGTTATAAACCTAACCTATATCACTACTAGTATTTCTTTAAGGCAAAACTGAATATTATATTGTCAGATCTATTAGGAAGCATATTATCCTAATTAGTAAGTTGGCGTGTTATGCTGATTCAAAAGCCTAGAAATGCCAAATTGACAGTTCAATATTTTTTTAGGTTCATTCGCTACGCTTTCAAATCAGCTGCACACGGCCAAATTCGCGTTGTTGATTTATACACAAGCGAGTATAGTTTGCACATCATTGAACACAATCTACTAATCCCGTATAAGCTGATGGTGTTATGAAATAAGGCTTGTAACAGTTTTTTGGTGTTGCATTTCACAGCGTCTTTTGTCACTGAGAGAACTTTGAAACAAGAATACAAAACAATAATATTTGTGCGAAGAATTAATATGCGTAATGAAACGACCTCCTTAAAAAGGAATTTCACTTCTGCCATATAAATATAGCGTCAAATATTAACACACTTCACTTTTAATTTAAATACAAGCAGACTACCGACAGGCCATGATTTAATTTATAAAATGACTGCTTGTTTATTCATTAGGAAAAACATTAAATATCAATAATATTATAAATATTTATACTTCTAATAATATTGTATACTTTGACAACATATAAATTCAAATTAAATTTTTTTGTTACAATAATTAATTTAATTAATATTACGCGAGTTGTACTCGACCGCATTTCTGCATCAAAAACTGTTTTACCGACGTTATCTCACGTTCTAACGACGTTCTAACACCAATAGATGGCGTTTTACACAACTTACTTCAACACTAATCAACTACTCTTACTACATTGAGATATGCGCACAAGTAAACTCTTAGCTAAACAATTGAAATTGATATCAAT
The DNA here is from genome assembly GCA_026546445.1 of Cyclargus thomasi. Classification (NCBI taxonomy): domain Eukaryota; kingdom Metazoa; phylum Arthropoda; class Insecta; order Lepidoptera; family Lycaenidae; genus Cyclargus; species Cyclargus thomasi. Next base: position 5,422 of record JAOTAV010092703.1, on the reverse strand, counting down.
AATTAATTTCATTACAGAATATAATTGACACCTTAGCCTATTACACAACATTTAAATCAAATTAACGTTACAATATTGTACTTACAATATATCAACCAAAAAATGGTTGATTTGAAGTTAACTGGACCATATTATAAGAACATGAATACATACACAAATACAATATTCATTTCTTTAACCAAATAAATACATCTTAAATGCGCAGCATTATAGTTTAGCGTAAAATAATGCCAATTCCTAGCTAACTTTAGAGTTTTAAATGTTCAGATATTCCACTAATCTCACCTTACTTCAAGTGCACTTTTATTCGTTATTCTATTTTACCACTAGATTTAATCTAAAAATGATTGTCTATACAATGTATAAGTCCCTCGGGAGTAAAACTAACTAATGTTGTGTTCTTAAACTCTAGACAGTACATTGGAGAGTGCCTGGCATTTGATATTTAGGCCAGTCGATTTTCTTAAACGCATCAGTCAGTATACTGTATAAGTTTCCGAACACGCCCAATATTATCTCGACCAAGAAAACCAAAAATACCGCCAGGCATTGATATACATTTCTGAGGTAATGTCAACCAGCCTGTAAGTCAATCGTTATGTATAACTGTTCGACTAGTGCTTATATACCCAGATATTCGGTGTTGTTACAGTGAAAATTCTGCAATATAGGTACTTTTATTTTCTTAGTCTGGCTACTCATGCTAATGGGTAAAACGTATACAAGACGTAGACGTCTTATGATATGACAAATATGAGCATAATTCATTATCAAGAGATTTTAACTAAACAAGCCTATTTATCTATTAGCTACTGAAAGCATTGAATTTGGTTAATGTTTATGACATACTTTCATTATTTTTCTGGATTCGTTCAAACACTATTACATTAACAGCCATTCGGTTTTTTTCTTAATAACCAAAGAAACATTTCTTACTACATACTATGCTTGTGCATTGTCAATGGTTGTAAAAAAAAACAAAATATCCATTAATACTGAGTTACACACACATGGACGGAGTACATTTACCCATAAACGTTCCCCTTCCTTAAAATTTCGTAAGCGTTGCCAGTTAAAAAAAAGAAAAGAAAATATTGTGACCGGTAGAATCGATTCATTTATTCATTCGATTTATAAGTTAAGTAATACAAATTATACCTAGGGACCATCACACACTGTTGATAAATAAATAAATATATTATTATTTTGGTATGTTTGTTACAAATAAACTTAAAAAAATCGACATTATCACAAAGTGACAGGCTATATTACGTAGAAATCAGGCAAGTGTGAATTGGACATGAAGTGTTTTGTATACTGGTAGGATATTAGCTGACTTAAATTAATGCCGATTCGGATTTATGCTCCCGTGGGAATCATTTTCATGAGGGGAAAACGCTAGTTATAATAAAACGTAAATGGCTAAGACTAACTCATAAACTGGCAACACTTTTTCGATATTTATTTCTACTCAGTGTTATCATCACAAATAAAACCAGACTACCACTGTTAAAATTACTGTATAGTGTAAAAATTACTTACGTTCAATGTACGGCAATATAATTGCAAAATGATCTATTTTAGGCCTAAATATTAACAAATTGTGCACTAAAGCTTCGCTGCGTGTCGTGTAAAGGAACCTTTAGTTTCATTGCCATTTTAATGGTAAGAACACTTTCTTATTGATTTCAAGTTGCAGTTACTCCTATACGAATAATCTAGTAGATACGAAAATAATATCAACATGCATTTCAAATCTCAGAGCAATTCCCGTTGTACGTAATTGGCAAAAACACCACTACAAAAAGTGTGCTTCATATAATATTATATCGTTGCTCGTATAATCGACGTATAATCCCAGACGTATCTTTGTTCGTTTAAATATGATTTAGGTTCGTGTGATGTCTCTAGGATTACACGTCGATGTTACAGTATAGTCGAGAACAAAAACGTGATCGTAAATGTCATGGACAGATTCGTTGCGTGCACATTTTCGCTCGTACTTCAGCTATCAAGCTACCTTACCTACAGTGGAAGCATAGGTTTCAATTCCATGAGTGCTACGAGTCTAACGTCGTTTGTCCACCGACACCGTCAACCGGGAACGAGATTATTTTAGGCCGATAAAATGCAACTTTATGATCTAGGCTATAATTTTATTTTCTAGCGACATTGCTATATGGGCAATGTCGTCGTCGTCATTAAAGACGTAGAGGAAAATAAAACCTAATGTCTCTGTCATAAAGTTGCATTTTATCCGGCCGAAATAATCTCGTTCTCGATTGACGGTGTCGATGGACAAACGGCCTAAGTTTGGTGCGAGTGAACATTGTTCAAATACCCGCCAAGTATTTAAGCAATTTCAACCTTAAATGTACTACTGGTCCTTCTTTTACATTTTGATATAAAACACATCCAAGGTGTTCGTACAACCTCGACAACGTCACGAGCCGGCGTCGTGGTCAGTCAATTAAACGCCTGAATCGTGGGCAACTCATTAAATGCCTAAAAACAGTTAATAAATTATTAACTGTTTTTAAGTTAATATTAAATGCCTAAAAACAGCTAATCGTTGTTGACCACGACGCGGCCAGCCCATTAAAATACATCACAACTCACAGTTATGGAAGAAAGACAGAATTCAGTCTTAACAAAAAAGGTGCCAATTTCGTTATAGAATATATTATTTTTGTATGGATTCCGAAGAGATCAAAAATATTTTGTTAGTAGATTTCGACAATACTTTGTGTTGACTAGAAAAAATACGCGTAGAGATGACATCAATGATAAAATATTAAATGATTATAAATATTATGAAATCAACTTTTAAAGGTGACAGTACTAAACCTTGTGACCTTATATTTAAACAAAAAAACTTAGACTAAATAAACGACTAAAATTATATGCTTTTGAATATTAATATAATTTTTTTAAATGCTATATGCGATGCATAATAATATTACGTACGTTCAAAGGTTTTCCAATATCTACTATTTTAAAATAATACCTGTATTTCTTAATTATCATGATTTCAATGATATAATCGTTGTTGGCATTTTGCAGCATCATCTGAAAATGAAAAAATAAGATTTAGTTAACCGGAAAAAAAAACAACATCAGCATCACAATTTACAACCTAGCCATTTTAAAGAAAAACTTGATTATGCGTTAACGTCAAGCATTTTTAAATTAAAAACAAAAACATTTATTTCTGAGTAAATTTGAAACAAATATTTTCAGAATGTCTACTTGTTGACCTACCACCGGTTCGGGAACTAGCCGTGCGAGAAGATATATTATTGTCGATCAAGACGGTATCCAAAGATTCATCTCACGTTAAAATCACTCAAGGCAAGGGCCGTAAAATTGTTACAAAGAAATAAACATAAAATATACCCAATAATTCTAAGATAACATTCCTTTGAGCGTTGTCGGGAAATATTACTACATTGGTATAGAAATTGATGATTACGCATCAATCAAATCTTACCAGTCTAGATTCAAGACTCAAGTAATAAAAATGCTAACAACAAGCTGCGCAATTTCTCAATCTCTCTTCATAAATAAGGCTTTGACGTTGGTTTCGATATAATCTAAAGAGTATTTTAAAACCCTTTTACCTAGTTACTTTTAGGGTCTGTTTCACCGCTTACTGTTAAAGTTTCTGTTAGGCTATCCACAACTTTTTCTACAGATTCTCCATACAAAATCTGTCAAATAAAGTTGTATCTGTCATATAAATAGACTATCTGTAAGCGGTGAAACAGACACTTAGAATAGTATCTCGGTTGACTTGACTACACCAGAATTTTATTTATTTTCATACTAGTTGATGTCCGCAACTACGTTGTGCCATAATTCGTTTATCGCGCAGGCAGGACATTTTTCTGGGATATTTTTTTATGATATTTAGGGGGCAAGCGAGCTGACGGGTTACCTGATGGAAAGCAACTGCCGTCGCTTATGACATTTCGTTGCTGAGTGCGTTGCCGGCCATTGGTGCCGAAGCATAGCTTTCCCACGGCTTAAGATAGTCCCAGAAAAGGACATAAATTATCCTATGTCCTTCCTCGGGAGTATCTCCATAACCTATTTCAGCAAATTGGTTCAGCGGTTTGAGCGTGAATACTGAAGCGGTAACAGACAGACGCGTTTTCAAACTTTATTATATTAGTATGGACGTTTTTCCAACTTTTTTTGACTGTACATTTTTACCTAGCTAAGTAGCGGCATATTAAGAAACACGCCAACCTCAGTGAGCTAGGCTGCCTGCAGGTAGCGAGAAGACAGTAGTGACGTCACTAATGTTCACGGTGTGATGCTGTACTCGTCGAGTGGGTCAAAATCCTTGCTGGCCATGTGAGTAGCGTTGTCCGCTGTACGGTAGCCCCATAGGTCCATAGCCTCTTTGCATTTTTGCTGGAAATGTCATTATCATTATTAATCAATGTCATATGATGGAGTAGGGGCATACATAACTATTACCAGTAAATCGGCTAAGAATTGTTTTAGAAATTTACAAGACAGAATTTTTTAGACCACCAAACACATACTCGCAATATTTATTGAGATATTACACTTGATAAAAATATCTTGGCTTAAACCACACTATTTAAAACCACCATATTTTAAATTTTTTGAGATGAAATTTGTCAAATTTGAAATGTGACGTCACAAAACGTAGAACTCCTTGTCACAGTTTTTAAGGCCTAACATTGACGAGTCAAGAATCGCGAGGACGGATCGGTTATGTAATATGATAATTATTACGCTGTTTATGTAATATGGTAATAATTACGCTGTTTATTCATTCAAATGTAAGATAACTAGGTAAACCTAGCGTAAACATCAGGTGGGTTTATAGTTTACGCATGTATTACATCTAATCATAATTAAGACTTAAAAGAAACTGTCGCTTGGTTCTACTACTAGGTAGTTTTGGATATATCAGTATTTAGTGTTGCACAGCTGATTCTACTGTCATACAATTAATATGCATCATATATAAGTCATTTCTCAATTGGTTATAAATTCTTGTTACAGTTTAATTATTGTAGTAACCTGACTTTAGTCTAAATTTTAAACCACTAAATATAAGATAGTATACTATATTTTACAGTAACTTGTGAAGTTACTGTAAATTAGAAATACTTAAAATAATAACAATCGACTATAGTTACAATTTTGTAAAAAAATATTAAATTTTATAAAAAAAAAACAGACTTCAACCATAAACAAAGGAGTATTTCGTGTATGACTATCGTGTCATCAAAATATTGTTGTGTGCGTAAAGTTGTATTTTTAAAAAATATCCAAGATTAAAGCATATTTAAAAATTATATTAGTAATAATATATTTATTTGCATAAAATGTGGTACAAAAGGTGTTACAGTAAAAATTAATGGGTCCAACATTCTGCCCT
>JAOTAV010092692.1:0-11331 GCA_026546445.1 Cyclargus thomasi | reverse complement strand
ATGTATGTAACGTTGCTAAAAATTATTGGAACAAGAAAATTGATTTCCCGCCTTTACTTGACACTGGCCATGGTTATCGCCAAGCGCCATATAAATAAATAAAAATAAAAAAATAAGAATAAGATTACTTATAAAACTGGAAAAATCTTTAAGTACGCTTAGGGCATACTTAACGCTAGGAGATGCTTTGTGGAACTAGTCCTTAGATTATTTAGTACGGGTGTTCTTTTGCAAAAACTAGCTTTCGCCAATAAATAAATTGACCAATATTATACAAACCTAAATACTTGTTGATTATGCGTCCAATATGGAGAAATACGACGTCATTTTAAGATAACAATATTTTTTTTCGATTTCTTTGAGTCTGAACATAAGAATTTAAATAACATTTTCAGCATTCTAAACTCACTGGAAATAACTACGCTATGTTTATAGAAACGACTGCACAAACATTATTTCCTACAAAAACGACATAAACAAAATAGGAATAGCCAAATTCGTTTCGGCTTTTGCAGTCAAAAAGTTCCGAAGCTTGGGAGTAAATTGTGCGGAAATAACGGATACTGCAAGGAATCACTGCACGTCCCACGTTTTATTGCAGATTTCGAACTGGGCAACAATCTTTTGCGTGGGATACTTTTATTTTTTTAGTATTCCCGAAAAACGGGCCACTATTACTAACATTTCGATGTCTTTAACTCCGTCCTTCTGATCGTCTGTCTGTCTCTTTTTTAATAGAATTTTCAACGATTATTGTTTTCCTGCTTTTCTTTTTGAGCTCCCTTAGGTTCACATACACGAAACATGATTTATTGGACTTTTTTAAAATAATATTAGGTTCTGCTGTTTGTTCTGAGCTCTAAAAAAGTCTACATCTGCAAATTGCACAAGACACACTGTATACTCTTATTTAGGAGAATAACTCTTAACAAGTTTAATTTAAAATAACCAGATGCTCAGTTAGACACCGGTTCTACAAATAATATTTGTAACCAAAAAGCGTCAAAACAATAAACTTATATTTCAAGAGTTTCGTTATATTATCTCTTAATATAAAAAGTCAAGTTCCAGCAAACGATTTTGATACTCAATCGTTGTTATCCTTCCCAATTGAGTCTCAACATTTATCGAATTATTTACCAAAAGCGTTAATTATTCGCGAGATGGGAAAATCGTTCCTGATTTCCATAAATCCGGAACAAAAACCGATAAATTACGATTTTATCGTCGTTCAAGTGATATTGAGTATCGACAGACGCTTAATAGTAGATAACGAAATTTGTGCTAAGCCTAAATTTATTCTTTATTCTGCAGCCGTGATATTTTTCAGCAAATTCAGACGATATCTCGATGCGGAGTCACTTTAGAATTTGAAGAGGCTTCTTTAAATGGAAATTTTAAGACGCCAGGAAAGCTGTTATTTAATAGTTATAGCTTCGTGGTATTCAGTATACAGCGATGGTTGTTATTATTGTTTACCAAATAAAGGGACTTAAGAATAATATTCAGAAAAAAACAGAACATACTATTTTATTGACAGTATCCGCACTGGTGAATAAAATCCATTAAAAATATATATAAAAAAAACTGTCAGTTATAGTCGCTCGTTTTGTTTGAATAAGCAATATATTACGGTAATAATATTCATAAAATTGTACAATATTGGTGTAACGGCGTTGTCGGTTGTGCGGTTGAAACATTTGTGTAATAGAGAATTTAGCTGCATACAGAATGTTTGTGGTCTGGCCGCATTTGGCGATTTAGCCGTATGCAGGCCAACTATAACATATCGCTTATATAAATGTCGGGCTGACTTTCCTGACTTCTAAAAGCCTATGGAGAAAGAACATAGGATGCATATTACGGTACAGGGTCCTATCGCCGGATCTAAGATAGAAAAAAAGGCCATCACTTCTTATTTTTCGTTTTAATGCTCATTTTTCCCTTACTTTTTGTAATAAACATGCGCCGACAACATTTATAATAAGAGCCGATTACAGTCGGACAATACGAAGTATAAGAAGAGAGCGTATTCCCTCTTAAAAGACCGGCAAGTGGCAACATACCAGAAACTCTTCTGATATGATAAAATCCACCTAAAGTCTGTCGCTGGCACTTCTGTTTATACGGCCATCATATTTTAAATCAACTTTGACTTGTTAACTCACCCTGTAGGTGGTAGCGTTGGTTGCGTGCACTCGCGGCAGGGACAGCAGCGCGATGGGCAGCAGCAGCGCGGTGGACAGGCGCCGCGGCGCTCGCATCTCCGGCGCACATTCGCGCTTCCACGCGCACACCTGAAACAATAAAACAATGTATGACAGTGTGCCTCGTGCAGTGGTAGCCATATCTAGCCATACCTGTGTCTATTACTCTGATACTGATGGCGACGCTGTAGCCAGGTTTATCAAAATGTCGTTAGAGGCGTCAACCGATTATATAAAAAAATGCAACACTAACATGGCCATCAAAGACAGAAACCTTCAAATCATAGGTCAAATAGCGAGTTCGTAGTCTCCGAAGGTAGACAATTATATATATATATACAAAAACAGAATAATATATTTAAAAATAAAAATCATATTTATATATGTAATTGGTATAAAAATTTACACATAATATATCATTCATATATCATTAAATACATAAAAGTCTGAAAGCGTGATGGACTGAAATTAACAATAATGTTATATAACTTGAATAAGAAGTTTGGATGAGATCCTAGGTACAAAAAAGCTAACACAAGAATTACAAACAAAGGATATAGGCGAAAAGCCTATAGATGACCTTATTTTTAATTAAAAACCAACTAGCACCAGACTAGTTATAGACACAATTAAACTACCTAAGTCTTAACCAGACCAGTAGCTTAGACCCTTTCGAAAAAAAATATAATAAAGTACGCACTTCTGATCTGATAGTTGAGTTTCTCTGATCTCCTGTTCATATCATGGCGAACCACAAGGCCGTTATTTAACCCTCCTTGTTCAAATTTGCATAAGCAATTCGCTGGTTCATCGCCTAACTTGGGTATTAGGGTAATATTATTTAAAGCCATAACACAAAGTCAGATAACTCTAATTGGAAACCTGTCAGTAAAAAAGTTGCAGTTTTAATCTTACACTCATACGGACATACATTTTCTCATTAAGCCATAAAAGGATTGTCCGTTAGTGGCCTTGATTCGTGCGTTTTTTTCCACTACTTTCGTAACACTTTGAATTCTATGACACTATTCGCACTGTCGTCGTTTGTCGCGATAAAAAAATTACGAAATATTATATAAAATGCGTCCGTCTCTTATTTAGATAATAACGTAAGATCTTAAAATATTACAAAATATTTTAGGACCTTACGTTATCAAATGATTACAGTAAACATGTAACTAATTTACTACTCTCGATCCCTGTCTTAATATTATAATATAATATGCTCTTAAACAGATATTATACTTTTACTGTATAAGACAAATGTTGTCGACACAATGTGTGACAAATGAATAACTGTATCTAAATAATAACAATTTAAACGAAACGACACAAGACAAACGAAACAAGAAAATAATCTACTATTCTCTAAGTGGAATTATTGGATAAAACAAAACGCTGCTTGTGGTCTCATGAATAATCCCTAATCAGGCTATTTTCTGCAGATTTTTCCTGTAATTCAAGTAATTAGATATACAGAGTAATGTATATCTAATTCCCGTTACTGTCAGGAAATTAAATAATTAGCTACTAATGATTACTACTCGGGATACACGAGGCTAGTTTTTGAAGCCAGGACAGCAAGATAGTTCTTTTTTAAATGTTTAAGCTACCTGACACTGGCTTGGTAACGAATTTACTTAGACTTCTGACTTGATTAACAAAAAATGAACTTCTATAAACTGAAAAGTATGAAGTATTAGTTCCTAAATAGGGCTTTTTCCAGGATTCGGCTAAACCTCAACAATTTCTGGAAACAATCTTCATAATTTTGAAGTCTGTATGTAATGTACTATGTTCATTTAAACATGAAAAAATCTGAAATCTAGGACTGGCATCAAAAAATTTTGAAAATCGGTTCAGAAATGGCGTAGTAATGGTTGAACATGAAACAACGGGAGTTGCTTTGCATCAGGTAACCCGTCCACTCGCTTGCCCCCTAAAGATAAAAAAAGTCAAGTTTTATCCATGCTCCCTCGCTGACACTAGCTTACTATCCTGGCTTGAAAAACTGGCGCCGAGCATCCCGGGTATAATGTTCAAAACTAGCAGGGTAGCAAGTAAATAGTAGGCAGGTTGGTCAACAATTATACATAGGCTATAATACTCTACACTCGTTTTTCATCCATGGATTATTACTGAATAATGCTGTAGTTAATTCATTAGCGGACCCGACAGACGTTGTCCTGGTCTTGGTTTCGGAATCTAAACCATTATGAAGTCCCCTAGAACAAAATAAATAAAGTCGTTTGGGAAAAGATCAGACAAACTCGCGCACATCTTAATTATAAATATTAAGATTACGCTAGGATATTAATATTTACCTACTACTATAATTGAAGACATAAGTGAAAGAAATAGATAACTAACATTTAATAACTTTACTTTTGAGTAAATACTATTTTTTTCCAATAAAATTGCAACACGCCTTGTAAATTACCTATTTCATTATCCAGCTAGTATATCTTTACATCAAAACTAAATTTTTTTAATTTCAAAAAAATTTTGGTCCTAAAGCGTTCACTTACCCTAAAATCAGGCAGATTTTCAAATGTTAGCTATCTGCTTCTTCTACTTATGTCTTGAATTATATTGCTGCTTCACTATTTGAGCACACGAACTTACATCTTACGTTGATATCTCAATGTTTGTAAATTAAACAAGTAAATGAGGAGTATTTACTCGGTTATTTGCAAAGGGTCACCGCATAAAGTTTATTTTGACAAACACCGTAACATAGCCATTATTATAGTATTGTTATATATATGTGTAAAAAAACGCATACAAATGCCTTCTTTTACTGACGATGTGTCCGTAAAAGAAGGCATTTGTATGCGCTCATGGATATTCTATGAAAATTATTATAATAAGTACATCGTGTAATCTTGACTTAGGAAAATATGCCATCCTCAGACCACATCACTTTGATAGAGGGCAGTATACTATGCTGAGTTTTTATCAGGATCCTCTCCTTATTTTAGGACTAATATATTTTAGGACTAAAAAGAAAGTCTAATCAACCCAATTTTATGAAAATCAAGATTTTTAATATTATAAATTATTATTGATATTAATTAATAAATATGAAAATGTTGATTGCTTATTTATTGTTTTTTTTCTTTCTCTCTCTTTCTGTGTTTAAGTATCAATTGGTCCCTTATTTTATTTTAAAAAATTCTATATAGTCTAAAAATATGTCCACTTTTCAAAATTAATATTATAGATTCCATATTTTATATACTAATAAAATAAATCTGAAGAATTTGTTTGTTTGAACGAGCTAATCTTCGGAACTACCGGTCAGAATTGAAATAATCTTATTGTGTTGGTTAGTCTATTTATTGAGGAGGGCTGGCTATATAACATCATGCTACAACTTAAAGGAACTGAGTAGTAATCTATCATTGCTCGAATCATAAAAATAAGCCGAACATATATTTTATTATGTTATAATAATTGAACGAGCTTTTAAAAGACGATGTTAAAAACTGTTTATTCTACATTTAAAGCTTTATTCTTCTTTTTCATTGCGTTCTTTGCTTACATTTTCATTTATCCTCGCAAAATAAACATTTATTTCTTTATAACAGTTAAATGCTAATAAAAATTAGCTGGAATTCAGTGCTTCGATTTATAATTATAGAATTAAATAAATTATAGTTAAAGAAATTATAGACAGTATTAACCGACTGAGCATGAGCAAAAAAATTAAATACTAGTTGTATTTAAAATTTTTACTCCGTCCGCGTGGTAACAAAGATGAGAATTGTTTTCTTTAACAAAATTAAACAGAAATTTTAAACTCTAATATGAGAATTTTAATGAGCAGAGGGCAATATGTATCTGTCAAACGCTGTTGTAGTGCGTGCATTGTATTAAAGATGACGCTGTACGTGAAAAACATTTAATTTCCCTGTTTTCTTGCTTTCAGCCGTTTAAGCATCAAGAAGTAAGAAACTCACTCAATAACACACAATATTTCACGATAATGATGATAGCCAATAAAATGTGACACTAATAATATCCTCTTGTAACCTGTGGTCAGTAAAGTTTTTAACGTTATATCCCCTTAATACGATTGATTAAATAGAGCTAGGCAAAATCGTATTACTGCCATAAGTATACGAATAATACGAATAAATAAATATATTTACGAATCTTGGTATTTTAGTGCCTTCATATCAAGAAATAAACAACAATTTACTATTCTGTGAATCAAACTGTAAAACGTATGCCGTACTTTGTCAGCTTATATGTCTCATTTTTTCACAAAGTATTATATTCTTCCTTATTTGATGTTCATTCTACGGTTATTACGTCATAATGTACGTGAAATCCTCTACGTGCAGGACAGTTTACTGCCTTAATAAAATTTGTTGTTACTCCGATCCATACTAATATCAGAAATGCGAAAAGAGTTGATTCGTTTATTTTTCACGCCCTAACGAAGAAATAAATAAAATACTTAAGTAACAAAGGCTAACGCCGTTTGTCCGCCAAAACCGTCAACCGAGAACGAGATTGTTTGAACCCTATAAATTGCAACTTTATGATTTAGGCTATAAGTTAAATTTTTTAGCGACATTGCTCTATCGCCAACGTCGTCGCCGCCATTAAAGCCATAGAGGAAAATGAAACCTGTAGTAGACTACATATGTCATAAAGTTGCATTTTATCCGGATGCAATATTCTCGTTCCCGGCCGACGGTGTTGGTGTATATGACGTACTTTTTGAAAAATAATTCCCTATTTCCCTAGCAAAGGCTATTAGTTTATTATCAAGGCAAAACTGAAGAACTGCAAAATGCATACGTTTTATATAATAAATATATTTTGATAGTCGTCTTTTGACAAAAAATGTGTTTTTGGGATATTTTAAAAATGTTACACTTGATTTAAAACACTTGACTGAAATCTTGTAAGCCGAAGGATGAATGGCGAAGGAAAGGATGTTATATGCCTGTATATTTTTGTTCTGTGCGGCGTTGTTTTTTTAATTAGTATCCTGGTTTGCAAGTAACGAGCACTCCGCGTGGCCAACCGTCGCGGGCGCACGCCTAACGCAGTGAAGGCCCTAAGTAGACTTTCCGATCTTGGCCGCAAGCGACCGTAACCTACAAAAATTCAAATAAAATTCAACTTTACGAATAGATTAACTTAGGTTTCATTTTATCTGCTACGGTGTGGCAACATCAAATAAGCAAGAGCCTATTCATAAATTGATTTTTTAATTATTATCGAGTTCAGTAGCATTACACAAGAATCGTAATGCTACTTTTCATACAGGTACACATTTCACGAATAACTTATGTAGTTGTTACGGCAATACGAGTCGAGCTGCACGAGGCAAGCAGACGATGCAATTAATGCAGGAACACGTGTGATGCACTTCCAGAACAAATATTATACGGATTTTATTTTGTACCATGTTTATATAGCTCATTTTTATAAATGGGATGTTTATGATTCATCAAAAATGTATGTACATACTATATACTTTTAATTTTATAATAACTTGTTGCTCGAGACTACATCCACGTGAAACTATAAATTATCCCGTTTTTACAACATTTTTGATTATCGCTCGGCTCCTATTCGTTTTAGCGTGATATAATTTAGCCTATGGCCTTCCTTGATAAATGAAATGTTCCTCAGATTAGTGCGTTCAAGCAAAACAAAAAACTGAAAGTACATAATGTTATTTTTCTATGGTATTAGTTTCAGTTTCTTACATTAAAAGAACTTGACATTTTAATTAACAATTTTTAAACTATTGTCTTTCTGAATTGTTTTTTTTTTTTAATTCATATTAAGTATAAAAAGGAAAATGTACTGTATACTTAAGCGTCGAAGAATTTTCAGACAAACGACGAGAACTGTCTTCTAAGATAACCAACTAACTTTTCAATATCACAATATTGATAACAAAAAAGGCAAAACCAACTGTGGATTCTCTTATATACAATTTATCCGCGTATCTAGACGGCTAATTCACGTTGACCCCTCTTGATGAGGAATCTCTGTCTGAAGTGTTGGGCGGAAGCGGACTCCCGAGCTCAAGCTAAGCTGGTCGGAGGGACAATTTTATTGGGAGCATGCGCTATTCAAGCCTTCAGCCAGTCTGCGAAAACCGGTCGCCTGTAATGTACGCATCACTATAAAATTAAATGTGCCGTTTGTTCGATAAAATTTGAATTTTGAAAATAGAATTAGGGTAATCTTAATTCAAGTTTTTCAATTTTTTTTGTGTGAGAAATTGGTGATAGCTTTTGTTAGTAGGTCAGTTACCTGTTGCCGGCGTACTACAGCGTACTGCGTAGGTGTAAAGTGTAGACACGCTTCCCTTTGCCAGACAGTATAAATAATAATATCCTTTGTGTCTAGCAATATTTTATTAGGTCAGCAGTATTACGAAAAGATAAAGACTTTATAACGTTCTATAGATGTGCACAATATTTTGATATCTTTGCCTTTTATAGGGTATACTATATTTAGTATACCCTATAAAATACTCTCATAGCCTCTTGGCTATGAGAGTATTTTTATTTTATAAAATTTTATCGAGCAAAGCATTCTTGTGACTTTAATTTTAAATTGAAAGAGCATAGTGATTACTTTGTATGATAGGTGTGAAGACATTTCAAATTTGGAAAATATTTGAGCGCGTAATTTTTTTCACAAAAGAGTCGCGAACGATTTGTTTTGTGCCAGTGCCATGTGAATTTTTTTAAATGTCCGAGGGTCCGTCAAGATTACCACCTTTGCCGTCGCTGTCAAAATGCAAAACGCACGAAATGTGGGCGGCTATGACTAGATCGATTGAAATCCTAGTCGCATTCTTCGAGTACTATGCCCAGAGGTATGTCTTAAGCCCTTATATTACTTCTGAGCTTATAACACTTAGGAGTCAATATACAAAAAATTAAACGGAATAAGCAAGACACAATACGAAGTCTAAACATATTATGGCATTTGTGTACACATTGCAAAACTTTTGTAGACAACAGAAATTATTAAGTATATTGTTACTACACTATTATGTATGACCCCATGAGCGATTCATACTTTTTGTAACTCGAAAAGAGCTATAAAACTTTGAACCGACCCTATTATAGTCATAATTTAATGTCACGGAAAAGTAGTCATAGTCACGCCATACCCGCTTTACTAAATTAACTAATTCTTTCACTTAGAACAGCTGCACGAAAAGTTAATCTAATTTTAAAACTACTAGAATATATTATTTTGAGGTTAACCAGGATCTAAATAATTACTATCTAAGACTAAGACTAGGAACCTGTTTCACCGATAACAGATAGTCTATCTACAATTTTATTTGAGAGATGTTGTATGGAGAATCTGTCAAAAAAGTTGTGGATAGCCTAACAGAAACTTTATCAGTAACAGAAAAATTGGCCCTTAGAGGGTTAATACAGTAGATTTAATATATATTATTAAACTAAAATCATATTATGTCATACCATAGACAAATTATTTTAGATTAAAGGTTAAAGGTATAATTTCTCTATGGTCATACTATGATAACTTAAAATAATCTGAATGTTATATATTGTTTATCTATATATTAAGCCTCATGGTTTCTGGTAGTATCTATAGAGATTTTTTTTTTACAACTGACAATGTAATTTAACGACTAATTCTGTTCTTTTGAATTTCAATAACATTTTTAGATGAGGTATCTAAAATAATATACTCGTATAATCATACAATTTCTAATCTATCTGAGTTTAAAAGCTGAGATTGAAAAATATTTAAAGTTATCATAGAGGATAAAATAATTGGTCTATTATAATATAATAATAATAATAATCTTTATTTTTCTCATAAAATTACATGTACTAATTTGTGAGAGACTTGGAGCGCAAACTAAGCGTAGGCCTGTATATTGGTGCCCCAGGACCCCCCTCACAAACTGAACTTAATTATTATTATATAAAATAATAATAATAATTTAGTTTTTTATTTATATATAATAGTAATAATTATTATTAAGTTGTGTAATTTTAACATCATCAAAAAGCATAAAACAGTTATGGTTTAATTTTCCTCTGCGATAATAGCTTGCATTATGAATTACGAAAGCAGACAAACCGTATTAAGGGAACTGGGAATTCTCCCTTTATTCTATTACAACAAAGGAAGTCTATAACGAACCTTTAATATATTATCCTGAAAGGTACATAAAGGTTTGGTTTTATAAAGTGAAATTTCATTATTGATAAAATGATAAATGTGGCTTTTGCCCAGTAGTGGAACGAAATTAAATAAAGTGAATATTAAAAATTATTAATGCATGACGTAACTTTTTAATTAAAATAGTTTCGCAGCATCAGCCTTTATCACTTAGTTATATAGCCTGATAAATCAATGCGTAATTATAACTGAAATTTGTTACACAGAAAGTTCGCTGCGAGCAATGAATAATGCTCAAACGTCAGGGTATCTGACGACGAAGTTGCTAATTTAATTCCCTGATAACCCCACGATAGGACTCCACATTACAATTGTTACAAATTACTTGCATAATAGAACATATTACGCTGAGCCGTTTTGATTTTAATAGGTACAATGTTTTTTACCCATGCATTGTAAAGCCTATTTAGGATTTTTTAAATGACAGTGAACGATGAATGAAACGAAAAAAAAAGGAAAAAGTTCATTTATATATTTTTTCTGTTTTTTTTTTCCAACCAAACTAAATTGAAACCGTGTATAAAAAATTACCTCCTTACTAATAAAAATATTTATACTGCATATTCAAGGTTCGCTCGTTTTTTTGTCATGTGACGATTTTAATATACCGGGCAAAGAAAATAGACAATGTAGTAATAATCTTATTGTCTTTTGCTCATGATAAGCGATGAAAGATGAATCATACGATTCATTAACCCACTGTCAAATTTCTATTTATCTTGTTTACAGTCGCATTTTGCATGAAAATGACAAATTTTTTGACAGAGGGATAATGAACCATACCGCCAATCTTGAACGAATACATAAAAGTTGCTATTCATTTCTTCTCCTATTTTTATTTATTTATTTATTTATATGGCGCTTGGCTATAACCATGGCCAGTGTCAAGTAAAGACGGGAAATCAATTTT
>JAOTAV010092670.1:0-11333 GCA_026546445.1 Cyclargus thomasi | reverse complement strand
AGATGTTTAGTAAAAAGAAAAAAGTTTGGGTACCAAAGTCCTTTTTTTTTTATTTTGCCCTACGGAACTTTTTGATCCATGGGATCCACTATGTATATAATAGATAAATATTATAATGTAAATAAATGCATTTATATTATTTCAATAGCTGGGACTATTTTACAATGAAATAATCTTCAACAGTACTAGGTTAATGAGAAAAACAATAAAATGAGCTGAGGGCAAGCTTTTATCAGTGCTTGGAAATCGAAGTCATATAAAATAGCATTTAAAATTTGTTAAAAGATCTTATAGTTTGGCAAAAGTGACTGCTGTTGAAATAAGTGTACTTTTCTTTTATTAAAAGCAACCTAGCGCTACTTTTGAAAGGAATTTTGACAAATTTTGTTGTAGAGTTTTTGCATTAAATAAAAAAAAAATACTGCTACTACTACGACATCACAGCAGTCACTTCATGAGAAACTTTTTTTTCCATACTAAATCACTATAATACGTTAATGTCAATAGTCAATTTATCTTATAAGGGGGCCTGGCAATGTTATCTGAGGAGTTGCACGTGCGTTGCCGGCCTTTAAGCGAAATGACGCCTCCAGTTCGTTCCTCATTTTTATTAAGGTTTTATTTTTCGTTTTCGGCAATATTTGTATGTTTAAAGTCACACAAAAGAGTTATTTTCCAAGTCGAGCAGTGACATAAATTGGCTCTCAGCAGAAGAGTATCGATAATGTCTAATAGTTGAGAAGTAAAGTTACATTATATAATATAGCATTTACTTATTGTTGTAGATCAGATAGTTATGACATAGGTACGAATTTAGTGTAAACATAAAAAATGTTTTTAGATATTGGTTTTAATATTGAAATTTTGGGGATTGTTCGAATATAACACAATGTTTTAGTACTGATTGAGAGGATAATATATTTTTATGAGGTTGTACGTATGTTACAGGTTAACGAAATGCTTGCCAAATTGTTTTCAGCTTACAATTTTAATATTTAAAAATTGCATGCAGTTTACGAATGTTGAGTGAATTTAAAATTTTTCATTACTTTTGATATATAATTATTTATGTATAGAGTACAAAATTTCAGCACTCTTTTTTACTCATCAAAAACAGAGATTATTCAACTGTCCCTTTCGATGTTTTGTGGTAGGATTTAACTTTTTAGTGGTAGATATTTTTTTTATTTCGACAATAATACCGTTCAGGTCCTACTAGAATATTTTAATGATAAGCGTTAAGCATGTTAATAATAAAAAATATACAGGAAAATCTTTGATTCCTTTCATGTTTTTAAAATAACGTTTTCAATTAGAAAGCTTAATAATTAGGGATCGTGTAAAAATTATTTGCCACATTAATGTCTTAAAAAATAAGGAATTGTCTAGAGTTTGAATGTGTATTTTAAATGTAAATCGATTTGAAATTTCACCTGTAACATTTTTAATACCCGAGAAACATTTTCTTAAGGACAGTAAAATTAAGTTAAAGGATATTTCACACAAAGCATTCACAGTTTATTCATATTTCTTAAGACTTTAGGGGAAGGTATTAAAACAGATTAAGTAATAATAGGGGAAGGTATTAAAACAGATTAAGTAAGTCAATAAGGCGTATCATGGTAGGTTATAATTTAAAGTATACGACTAGACATTAGAGTCAGATATTATTTAGTGACTATTTCGACTGCCAAATATAGTTTAGAAATATATTGACTGCCACATTCATAATTTAGTTGAAATATAAAAGTGTTCAATTTTTATTCTCATGCCGTTTGCACAGTCAATTTTGACACGCATCAAAAAGGATATAATAGTTTTCGCGTTAATTAATAAGTATCGTCATGGGTGTAAAGAGCCTGATTTCATTAATCTAATAAAGTTTAATATTATTTGTGCTTTGTGTAAAATAATCCTGAAAATATTTTCAATCTCATTTCTTTAATTGTAAAGTTCTAAAGTGCCTAGTTTCTTAGAAATGTAAAACGGTTCATAGATTTCAGTTTATGTTAGCCATCTTCGAGAATAATTTTAGACGTTCCTACACCGTTAAGGTGCCCCTTTACAATAGCCTATGCTGGCAGACTGCAAGCCATCGTCATTTTGTAGATGGGTTAACGGTGTATGATGACAGAAGTTAGCAAAGCGTGCCAACACGAATTGATCTTGGTCTATAATTTACGATGGTCTCCAAGGGGCCATGATGGGTTATTGTCTCCTGGGGGTTTTAGAATGCTTTGAAACTAAAATTGTGTCAAACGCTATTTATTAGATCCAATGTTGGGTATTTGTAAGTTTTGTAAGAGCGTGGACTGTAATTTCTAAAGCAGACCGCAGAAACGGGAATAGGTCACTTTTCCTTTCAGCCAAAATATGCCAAAAATATTCTAAACAAAAACAGGTTGGATTTAGTAGTAAGTGCCAAATTATAAAGTGACCTGTTTCCTTTTCTCGATTTGCAAAACTACCACTTCGGTAGCTTATGAGGTTTTTAATAAATAAAATACATAGAACTGTTTTCGTTTTTATTACCTTAAAATAATACCCCTTATTAGCATACTTATCACTAAATAACGTTTAAACTAAGACTTACTTTAGTAATACATCGTATATTCAGACTTTAATTAGGCATACAAAAGTGATAAGAATACCTGATTTTAATATTGCCTATTAGGACGGTACATTATTTTCTTTTTATAAGTGTTTTTTGTGAAAGAAATTGAATAGTGGATCTACGTAAATTAATCAGGTTATATCAAGTCAAAGTCAGCTCCAATCTATCATATGATCTAGGCATAACTCGACCAATTTGGGTAATTCCTCCCCCTTTCCTTGAACCTTCTTAACTTAGTTGAACTTTTGTATTTCTTACTAAGCCTCAATGATAATAAAGTTTCCTGTGACAGTTATTCGTTTAAGCACTTAATTATTCAGGTACTTACACTTATTTTCATAGTCTAATAACTTGCAGTTTCTCTCGCGACTCTACCTAATTATATCCTCAATTATTAGTCGAATTATTAACTCTAAAACATCAGGCTTATTCTTAGTCTAAATGAAATGCCTTGAATGCGGGTCTACAGTGTACTGCATCAGATTCGGAACATCAAATATTAATTTTCCCTCCCAGGTTTTGCGCCGAAGACCACAAATTATGCTTTTAAGAAAGTATTTGTATACAGCGTTAATCATCTTCTCTTCTTTCTTCTCAATAATTAACATAACAGGCGTCGGTGTATTTACTTATCACTTAGTGCTAGTTCAGACAATGCGGGAACCATAAACTAATTACGGAACCGAGCGTGTGAACGTTGCAATATAACGCCTTGGTAATAAGCTGCTACATGACATATGCACGGATCTATTCCGCGTGATTTCCGCTTTGTCTGAACTAGGGGCTTATTCAAGACCTGAACGTTTTACTTCTTTGTAAAATTCCAAACTAGAATATCAAACAAATGTATTGAAATGACATGAGGCATTACGAACGCTTCTGTCATTTTTATACTTTTTGTTTGGCGATTCTACAAAGAAGTAGACGTTACGAGTAAACGTTTAGGTCTTGGCTAAGAAGCCCCCTGGAGCTTAAACTTAATCTACTTCCAATTTTCTGAAGTTTCCCGTGAGTCCTCTCATAGCGTCACCGACAGCATCTGCGCCTGCGCACGTGTTAGCGCCTGCACGCAACGCGGATATAGCGCCCTCTCGCGCCGCTTCGCTATACAACTCCAAACGGACGGCCATCTTGTCGTTCATTAGCAGAGTGTCACGTTTCGCTTCCATCTCTACTTTCCACAGTTCTGTAATAATAGATGTTAAGACATTTAGTTGCATCAAAAAGAATGAATACCTATATGAAAATAAATTTAGATGGCCAATCAGTCAACTAGAGTGTTTCAGAACGATAGAGATAATGATATTATTGATACTAGGTTTAAACTTGATTACTGCCACACCTATTTAAGGCTGGGTTAAGCACCTAATCGCTTATCAAGTCTAATCAAGGCGAAGACGAAATTATATTAACCTGCAAGATATTTTTAAAATTTGCAACAGCAATGCAACAAAGTCAGGAGGCCAGGCTGGCGCGAGGTCTAATTGTGACGATAAAACCTGAACTGAGAAAAAAACTCACCAATCATTTCCTTCATGGGCATTTTTCCACCGTACTCCTGTGGGAGCACACTCTTGTCAATCTCCACATCGTCCACGGCGGTATACAATTTCACACGCTTTCGTATCTTCTCAGATATGAGACCCATGCCGAAGTCCAGAGCGAATTTGATCGTCGGATGTACGTGTACTCCGTAGATTTCCTTGTGTCTTAAAGGGATTGTGCGCTGCAATAGGATGGTAAATTTAAAGAGGTTAACTGTAACATATTTCACCGTGAGACAGCCATGCAAGAATGTGGCCTAACAGGAAGCTTGCATTAGCGCTTGCCCTGTTTTTAGCCAAGTGGGTGAATTCCGGGTAGGATATGGTAGGGGACCCTACCCTCTATTCCTTTTTTATATGCCTCCATTTTAGCCTATTTTATGTTAAAGGGTATGGTGATAAAGTTATACTAGCTAGTCTGAATTTTATTTGAATGAGTACAAATAGAAAACTCTGCGGGAAACTTCGTCTTTTCATAGAAGATGCGCCCTTAACTTGATGTTAAAACGTAAAAAAATCCATTTCATCTAAATTTTAAAGTTTTGACCCAAAGTACGGAACTCCACAGCACTGTAGTTGCACCTTCAAGGAGTATCCTTTGTGTGACTTAAAAGTATGCCTACTGCAATTTCTAAACGCTTAACTCCCAAACCAATAACAAATCTTCAATGAATCACAATTTCAGAAAAAACGCTCGTTGCATTTTACAAGGTGAATTAAAAGATTTGTATTTTCGGCCGTGAATGCGATATTATGTTGTGTAATAACAGACCTTGGTAGTTGGTACTACAATAAGAGATGGTAATTTTAATGTGCCTTATTAACATTAAAACGCCATTTCTTCATTAACCATTTTTTGGAGATAACGTTTTGTTTAAAACTATAATCGTAGTACCTAGTCATTAAATTGTAGAGAATCTATATGGAAGATACAAAACGTACACATTGACTTGTCTTGGCTTCCGTCTTCTGGTCAATCTGAAATTGCAATCTATTTTCTACATGAAGAGGCACATCGTAAAGTAGAAAATATAAAGACACAAATATGTTGCTGCCTCCACTTCAGTAAGTAACATGGCGAGAATATACGAATAACGGTTGCCGTGCAGCGTAAAGTAGTAATGGGGCATAAGCAAGTGTTAGAGCTTTCTCATGGCACGGCGGGCCCGTGTCATGTGAAAGTCAGCTATTGTCTCTATAACAAATTTGAAAAAAACACGGGTGCAACACAGCTTGGCGACTTTATGCATGTTAAAATTGGCTTAGGAGGTATTCTTATAACTACAAAAGGTTGAACAAAACCTACCTCTCCGTTCTTCACGATCCTCACAGCTTCTTTAGGTGTGAATAGTGTCATATGCGGGAAGCTGACTCCGGAGCCGTCGGCGAAATGCACTAGTCCCCGCACCTGGACGTCCTCGTCCTCCATAAGGGTCTCATATACGATCGCCATCACTCGACACATGTCCTGGTTTGTGTATTTGTACGGGTCGAACACACCTTAAATGTAAAGTCACGTTTACAAAGGTAAAAATTTGATTCTGACCATTACGCTGGTCTGTGAAATGAGGTTATTTTGGGGGAGACAAAGCTTAATGTATCTTTGAGAAAAATAAAACCACTTATTTTAAAACATTTTAACATAAGTTTTTCAATGTGCAGGTCTTATGAGACGCTTAGTTAAACACGATAATTGGCATGGATGATTTTTTTTGTGCATGTTAATAAATTGATGGTGCATTTTTTGCCAAAAACAGTCCGCAACAAAATTCACTAACTAAACATTTTACAGGTACGCACCGTTTCAATAAGTTAACCAATTTAATAAAGCTGTATATAAATATCTATGCCATAAATACCTACTTACCTTGTGACAAGTTATAATAAAGCAGACTTCTAAATAAATATATTTCTTATTTCGACAATGCATAAGTTAATCACAATTATTGACAAGCATGATTGATGAAACTAAATAATGAATATAATAAAAATGTACATACTAATGGGATAAACATAAATATACTAAACACTGTGATTGCTGATAGAATAAAGTCATATCTACCAGGCCTGTATATCACAACTCGACGGCCCTTGGCATCTCTGAATGGACTCACAAAAATATACCTGTAACATAAGAACACGTCAGAAATTTATCAGAAATATTATTTATCAAAATACATAGAAACGTTGTCAGAAAAAGTAGCACTTCGTTTGGCTACTCTAAGATAAATGTATTGATGATGATGGAACGTGGAGCTCAGAAGTGCGAAAGGTAAGTGTTTCCTTCATAATGTTTTAAAAATCTTTAAATCCTAGCATTAGGGTGCATTAGGAATGTGCTGAGAAAGCTGTCTCAGGACCAACTTCCTGAACCTAAGCTGCATCAGTCTATTTCATCCTTATTCAAAATGTGGCCAGTGCCACATTCCGTGAGGCCGTGGTATTCCTCCGGTCGAGCCAGCCTTGCCGAAGCATGGCTCTCTCACGGCCAACTTTAAGTGACCACATACTTACCCTAAATCAAGGATCTCCATGATGACAGGTAGCTTGTAGTCGAGCTGGTTGAAAGCGATGCCCCAGGACTGTCTGAGCAGCATGTACCGCTCTATTGCCTCCTGAGCCATCGGCACACTGAACTTCTTGGTACGAAGGAACCGGAGCAGAAAGTTTGAGTCTGAAATGTTTGGCCTCTGTGTCAGTAATGTATGGACTTGTATACTATAATAAAAGTTAGATAGAGTGCCGAAGGAATCTTGCTCCGGAAAGAGGTAGGGCTAACGCCAGCCCTGTTTGTATATATTTATATGAACACGGGCGCAAAACGGCACGGTGACTGCGGCCGTGTGCATGTTAAATGGGGTTAAATGTATTCAAAAGTTACTAACTTTAGGTAAAACATTTCTTTGTCAAAATTGACGCATTAGACGCAGTTCTCAAGATTTGTTCTTTACATTTTTCTAATGTTGCGAAATCATTTTTTGTTGTCACGCATTATGATAACGCGACTTCCGCGGTCACCGTGGCAAATCGAAGCCTGCATAGTTACCGATAAAGAAAACAAAATGTTTGCAATAAAATCAATATGCCACACAAAATTAAATAAAATTCACGCCTTACATCGGTTATTTCATATTGAGTTTGTATGTAACTTGTGTAGATGAAACCTAGTTCTGTATCTGCTGTCTAATGCTTTATAATATCAAATAAAGAGTTGCTTAGATTAAAACACTTGCCGAGCCGATTCATCACCATTGGTGCTCATCCTGGTCACCGTTCCAAAAAAAGCGATTGTAGATTCTCATTACAAAAGTAATCAGTGATAATTTCAACTCTCTAGCTATTATCGTTCTTGACGTACAGCCCGGATACAGACAGACGTCCAGACACCGAAGTCTAAGTAATAGGGTCTCAATTTTATCTTTTCGATACGTAACCTTAAAATATTGACTTACCCATCCTCACGGCCATGAACTTTGGGCTCTGCTCCAGCCAGCTCCTCAATGCTTCTAAAGCTTGACTTCTGGCATTCTCCGTCTCCCTCAGTTCTTCCTCAGCAATCGCCGCCGTTTCAGCTGACAGCGGGCATTTGTATTCGTCCGCCTCCGTCAGATGTCGCTTGGTGGTCCTTCGAGACATTTCTGGAAATAAAGGAGATTTTGTTGCAGAGTTTAACGAATGTGATTTGTGTTATGCAAAATGCTGACGTAGAAATTTATATTGATTGCAAAGAGAATAATAACTTCTAGTAACTCTTAAAGCGCTGATACCTTTAGCATAAACTCTATACAAGTCTATACGAGTGACATTCTTATACATGCTAAACAGTATTTATGGATACAAAAGAAGCGCCCCTAAGACACCCTATAGGTATATAAGGAAGGTTATCACTTTTTGTTGACTTTATTGACAAGGCTGCATTATGGAAATATGCAAGGAAAGGAACAAAATTCACTGCCAGCACAATCATAATAATATTGTAATTTTATTTTTCACAAACTGTAGAGGCCGTGAAGGTCAGCTGAAATTTAATTTAAATTATATTATAACTTAATCATTTTCTT
The DNA here is from genome assembly GCA_026546445.1 of Cyclargus thomasi. Taxonomy (NCBI): domain Eukaryota; kingdom Metazoa; phylum Arthropoda; class Insecta; order Lepidoptera; family Lycaenidae; genus Cyclargus; species Cyclargus thomasi. Next base: position 3,114 of record JAOTAV010092670.1, on the reverse strand, counting down.
TCGTTACGCATAAATGTGTGTTTTTTTTGTTTCTCCTTATTGTTAGTTATGTAGAGCTCTTAAATTAGGAGTTAAATTGAAATATTACAATTATAATTAAATACTTAATAAAACAAAATTACATCTCGATTGCAGTTAAAATTATCACAACTTTTGTTTACGATTGCGTTTCGTAAAATTTTTTTAGTTTTCGCTTTTTTGAGTTGAGTCATTTTATCTAAGAAGTGTGCGATAAATACTGAGCTTACTGACAATAATATTATAAAATCTATCTGAGAATCTCTATCTATCTATCTATTAGGACACTTCTAGTCTCGGTAAAAAGTAGACGTTAGCTCTTTTTGACGAGAAAGATTATACGTTACCTGCGCGATAACACGAATTCGTGTATAATTTTTTTATACGTTTAGGGGGCAGGCGAGCAGACAGGTTACCTGATCGAAAGCAACTGCCGTCGCCCATGGACACTAGCGACATCCGAAGAGTGCGTTGCCGGCTATTTATGAGGGGATTGGAAATAGGGATAGGGGATTAGGGAAGTTGTGCCACCCGCAAAGTCACTCAATGAACGAAACACAGCACAACGCCTTTTCACGCCAGTTTTCTGTGAGGCCGTGGTATCACTACGGTCGAGTCGTCCCATTCGTCGCTCTTCCACGGCAACGAGCATCCGTATTATGTCCTTGAGGTCGGAAATTTCTCATTGGTACACGCCTCCACCGGGGTTCGAACCTGCACCCTCTCGAGTGCAAACCAAAGTTCTTACCCATTAAGCCACGGACGTTCTAATATAACAAAGTAGAGGCTGGTAAAGGACAACAAACAGTTTTCATATATGAAACTCAAAGGCGAATGACTGACATAGAGTTTAATAAACGCACAACCACAGCACGAATTGGACGGAAATTAGGTGTACAAGTAGATGTAACGACGTAGACATCCGCTAATAAAGCATTTCAATAGGTTCTACCCTCTAGATAAACTAGTAGATAAAAGTTTGCATGGAAAATACTTTTTTAAAACGCGAGTTAAACCACCGGCAAAAGCTATTTAAATATATTTCTAAGACCTTATTACAGTAATATTAGGTACCCAATTTCACAGCTGACGGGAAGGTGTGCCAATATTTTAGCCTGTCACATCTGAGTCGCGTCTTTCACAACTTCTTACAAAATCTTGACTTGCACGCGTCGGGAGTACTGTACTGCCTTTGTACCTACACCTTTACAACATTCCGATATTAAGCAACGATATAATTCTCGTTACATCACATTTTGGGCGGTTGCGAATCTTAGAAAAGGCGATCTGTCATTTCGTTTACGAAACCTTTTTTGTGCGATGGTACTCACGGCCATATAGCTTTGATAAGAGGGGGAGAGGGGGAGGGAAAATGAGCAAAAAGGTTACATGATGGAAAGCATCTACCGTCCCATATACTGTCGCAACATCAGAAGAGTATACAAAGAGAGGACCCCCCCTTATATACGCCCTTGATGGTAATACTTAATTTATTAGCCTACACTTCTAGTAGAGAAGTCTTTTTTTAAGCCTGATTTATTATAAAATATATTAGGGCCTTCTACACCGGTTACAGATAGTCTATCCATAACTTCATTTGACAGATAATGTATGGAGAATCTGTCAAAGTTGTGGATAGCCAAACAAGCCCTAAGAATTGGAATTTTTAAGGAGTCGGACAGTGCAAGGGGTTATAGTTGTAAGTACGGAAGAAAATAACAAAATGTGTAACTAATTTTTTATTAAAGTGATCTTTAATAAAAAATTAGTAGAAGGTATTCAGTTCAGAAGGTCTACCTGATGGTACGCCCTAAAAAACTAATTACTTAATTTTTAACATAGACTTTGGAGTAAAACTGTATAAGTAACATGAGCTACTTTTAAAAACATCATGTATCTAAAATAGTATGTAACGTATTTTTGTGGGATTTTCGAATTTTACGCAAGCGAAACAAGCCTGGCTATCGCTTATTACCATCTCCCAAAATAGGAGGCGGTTATTATATGCGTTTCCGAATGGCCGGTCAAGGTCTCACCGGTGACTCGTTCGGCACGTAATTTACGTAATGTACGGGCTTTTGGGGTCAAAACATACCGATATTTATCACTGACAATAATACCAAAGTTTGTTGATAAAAATCAAAGTATTTAATCGAGTTTTTAGTTAAATTGTTATCATACGTAGTGAGTAAAAGAAGTAATCGTTGAACAAACAAAAAAGGATAGAATGAGACCACTTGTGGTCCGCTGACCACTGGTGGTCCCTGGAGCCATCTCAAGTGGTCCGCGAGCTGAATTTTCTAAGCTACCTGACGAATTTAAAGAAGAAGGTATTGAAATGCAAGACGATAGTGACTCGTAAGACACTTTTATTAGAGAAACTGGATGTTTCGCGGCGTTACGAAAATGTTGTTGAAAATATGTGTCTCATGACTTAACGATTAAGAACCACTGCTCTACATAGATCGAGGCTTTAAAATTATATCCCTAATTTCAAGTTACTAAGAAATTCCAAGAGTTTATCTTCCACTTAACCACTTAAGTAAGAATTAAGCATTGAGTTGTCAAAGTAGTGTTGTAATACTCTAACTGAATGAACGCAACTTTGGTTACAACCACTCATTAACAGTGCCTTTAAAATTGTGTAACTGTATGTTTGTATTTTATTATATTATACCATATAATATACAAGCTATAACAAATAAATAATGCTTTGTGGTTTGTATGTGTCCCTATTATAAAGCTTACTTTAAAAGTAGTCATAAAATATATACAGAACTAAGATAATTTTGCTATTTAATAGCAAAATTATCTTAGTACTATATATATATTTTAATTATGACATATTTGTTGTAGCAAAAACAATCAAAGATAAACAATATATTACAAAACCTAAAAACTGAAGTGAACTCATGCCATTTTGGTATTTAAATGTTTGGAATATATAATAATATTATTACTTATTACCATATTATTTCACTTATAACTATTATTATTAAGTATGATAGAGAATGTGACATGAAACATGTGACATGAAATACCCATAATATAATAAATTTGACCTTTTATATATTTTCTAATAGTAATTAGAAAATA
>JAOTAV010092659.1:0-11333 GCA_026546445.1 Cyclargus thomasi | reverse complement strand
ACAACAAAGAAAAAATTTTGAAAATCGGTTCACAAACGGCGGAGCTATGCGCGAACATACATAAAAAAAAAAAATAAAAAAAATTATATCCACAGCCGAACATAATAACCTCCTCGTTTTTGGAAGTCGGTTAAAAAAATTGTAATGCCTGTCAGATTCTTTATAAAAACCCATCAGAAATGCCTGATGGTATGCGAGGACCACAATATACGAACAGAATTCCGATTTTTTATGATCAGAAATCCGAATGCGGCCGCACAAAATCTGTTAAATGTTTATAATATCAGTATTTATTTTGGGCAGAACTCTGTTGTGTGGACCAACAGATACCAATTGAGCCCCAGCGGGCGCAGATCCTGTGCAATTGTGATTCACACCTATACAAGATGATTGTCCTTTTCCCGTCCATTTTGTTCGACACTTCATTGTTACACTTGTTATTATAGCCACAAATAGTAACTCGATTAAATCAAATGTTATTTTAACAATTTTGATATTTTCGGTTGTGGTTTGTTATACCTTTAAAAAACTTTAGGGTACATACGAGTCCCCTAATGTATCCCCTAAAATATCATCACGATCGCGCTACAGTGGCGTAGCGTGGGTTTCGGCCGCTCGGAGAGGAAAGTCCGTACCCTCTGCCGATCCCTCCCCCCCCTCCACGCTACGCCCCTGCAGCGCTAAAACAGTTAGTTTAACCATACATACCCATAAGCACTTGTCACCTTTTCTACCCGACTACGGCGACGCAAAAAGGATTTTGACAAGCTATAGGTGTAGGAAATAGGAATATTTGTGGGTATGGATGTTCAAATGCTCCGTCGTAACGTTAAAACTACTTTTCCTATGTACTATGAATTGTCGTGCGACAAATCTTGATTTTCCGCTGGTTACGAAATCGCGTAAAGTTGACTTTAGCGCGCCATCTAGGAGAATTAAAGCAAAGAACAGAACAATATTTCCTCGCCACCGCCAGGCTGTCGTGTGTAGTAACAAACAAAATAGCTTCATTGCACATTAAAAAATTGTAAACATTATATTATTCTTTGTATAGATATCAATTTTAACAACAACTAACAGTAAAATCAGAGAAGCCATTCATATGGTTCGAAAAAAATTTTATCTTACTAAAAGCGTTTAAACATTTTTTTTAATCTAAATCTACCCTCACTAACTTTAATTTATATTAAAGATTTGAAATACGTACACTTAATTCTAAGTACGTACTTACTAAAACTTTAAATTGAACTTCATTCAACATCAGGTTTTAGCTTACGACTAAACTTAACATTTTGGATTGAATTCAACATTTTAAGTTAAATTTCTTTTGTGTGTTAGCCGCTAAACGGCTAAACCCAAAAGAAAGGACTTTCATTTTCTATGGGGATATATGAATAAAGGGATAACTAAATTAAGGATATCCATATTCTGGTTACAGCATAATCCCTTTTGACTGGCTCTCGTAATCTCGGCGTAGGACAGTGGCAAACAATGTCACTCCAACAAAAGGGCGATAATATGCCCTGAGCCTTATAAGTATTATCATAATGCTCATTTAATGAAGTGTGCAAATTTTGGGAATCATTGGGTAATGCGTGTTAAAGGATTTTGATACTTTTGTGAGTCAAGCGGAGTTTTACATTCATGTAACAAAACTGGGATGCCACATCACATAGACACAGACCATGCCAAGAATAACATCAAGTGACGAATTTGTACGAACTCTGAGTATATTTAGGGCCTGTTACACCGCTTACAGATATATCGACAACTTTATTTGACATATGTTGTATGGAGAATCTATCAAAGAAGTTGTGGATAGCCTAACAGAAAGTTTATCAGTAAGCGGTGAAACAACCCCTAAGAAAGTTAACATTTATTTCATACCAGCGTTTCTTCTTTAAGAAAATATATATTCAATAAGTTCTTTTCAACTTGACAAATTAGCGATTTACATTTTGTTATTTTTTGTTGTTTGGTTGTTATGATTTAACAACCAGTTTAATTTTTCTTCACACAATGTACGTATATATTTTGCTCTTTTTTTTTTTTGCTTTTTGTATAAATTAACCACCGATTTTATGTTTTAAGTTAGACCTAATGTTTACATGTGAAAACTTTTAATTCCTTCTTGAATTGTCCTTATTTTTGTATGTAGCCGTAGGTTTTCCGAAATGTATGGAATAAAATAAAAAGTTATGTAAATTACATTTTTAACATATCATGTTATGTAATGTCTTACTTTAGTTAATAGGTCAGAGAGCGGAACGTGTGTAGCTAACCTAGCGAGCGTCATGCGGATTTACTTATTGTTATGTTTTAACTAAAAGAATATATATAAAAATAAGCAGGAGGATCCTGTATAGCTTTTCGTAATTTTCGTCTTCGTCTTCCTAGGGTCCTGAACCGCCGTAGAAGTAGCCTGGAATTCAATAATTAAATGAAATTAAAATTAAGTAATTCAATAATTTTATTATTATTATATAAGAAAGACCTAAATTCTCACTTTATTTTGTAATCCTTCCTATCTCACCAGCTACAATTTATAATCATTACCCATCCCATACTCTAAAATAAGCACTGTTTTACCACAAGATACTAAAAGTCACATAAGGCAATGTTAATTTACTGATATCTTCTTTTAATATTTTACAACATACATATTATATTAGTTTCAGTATCCACATAACATTATTAGTCTTAAACAGGCTTAGCTTCGTGCAGCGCCATCTAGTAAGCTTACAATGTAATAGAGGTTGCGTTTTTTATTACTTCATGAAAATTATTTATAAGCTTTTTGATATTATTCTTGGAAATTCGAATGTGTATATAACAGTTTCGAGAGTTTCGTACTGTATGTATTCGAAGATAATAAAAAAAATTAAAATTACAATGTGAACACAATCTCAAATTTACCAATTACTAAATAAATTGTAAATCCATCTCGGCGTGCCTCAAATAATGATAGCTTAAGATGGCCATAATATTCAATATTAAGAGAGCCTCTATTTCTAAGAAGCAACAAGGGCGGCCTTAATAAAGTGATTACGGTCGAATCACGGGCCATATTGCACTAACGATAATTACAAAGCGCGGTATATTAGCCGGGTTCATTACAGTAATATTATTGTCTGTTAGCCGCTAGCACTAATTGCTGATGCAACTAGCAACTAACGTGCAACAATGTTGCTAACTATCGAATATTAATCGGACTTTGTTGCGAACAATAAATTTGTTATGGTTTTTTTATCGCCTCGCTCAATGCGTTATGCCGATAAATATTTAAGGTTTTAAACGTAAAGTTGTTAGGATAAGGGCAAGAAATCGCTAGAATCGCTTTCTGGGTGAAAATAGAATTGTCTGCTATAAGTGTGACAAATAGACTTGATTCTTATATCAACGGTGAATTGACAATTTCTAATAACTCATTTTTTTTCGGTTTATTGCATATTTGGACCTATGAAAAATTGACGTATGTGGTGGCAAAAACACTTACTTCGATATTTAGTTGTATTTAACGCCTTAAACATGAATAACAATAACTAATAACTCAACGGACGTCAATTTTGCTCACACAATTAAACGTTTTTTTCGTCTCCTGTAAAGTTGTTTTTTTTTTGAGTTACGTTAAATTGTTAATCCACCGTAGATATGGATATAATATGTTATTTAGTGGCACGCGAATTGTACTACTATTTTCTTCCGTCCTCTAAATGGATGTTATCACAAACGCCATCTATGCGATGCTCTGAACTTAAATACCTTTCCCTTCCTAAGACTCTAAGTAGAATTTTCCTCATGAAAAATTTTACATAGATTTTTGTAGTCTGTGATCGGCCACATTTAATTTTTAGTTTTAGTATTGGTTATACCACCCTATCAACAATCACCTTAAAACTTCGCCCACGTAATTGGCGCAGAAGACATATGTATGAAACATTTTCCGTAAAAGTTTTACGACCTATCGCATATTCAATAATAAATAATAAAGAAAATGTGGTCCGCCCTGTTGGACCCTTCAGAATGTGTGTGAAGCTAAAGATTGTCAAATCAGGTAGACAGACATGGTTATTAGAGACACGCCTTCTGATTTGAATCAAACATTGTATGATTTGTAAAGACATACATTTTATACTTTAAAGACTACTTTAAAGGTATTAAAATAACCTTTGAAGGGCTAACCACCCCTTAGTAGGGTGTTTACTCTTTAGTAGGTCAGGATCTGATAGGAGTGGATGTTTGGGCCCATGTCGTCATCGGCGCCGTGGCTTAGGTGGTTAAAGCGCCTGTCTAGTAAACAGGAGATCGCGAGTTCGACTCTCGCCGGTGCCTACATTTTTTCATCCCTGTCGCGGGTTTTCTCCCACTTTTGAAGCTGGGCACGGAATTTCATGTAAATTTTGATGTTTTGTATGTAGTTTTGTGCCAAGTCACGCCTAATGGAGTAGTAACATAAAAAACACACCAGTTTGCCTAGGTTGTAATTTTTTTATATGACTCTATGACTAGACTCTAAATAAAGAATCGTCGCATAGTATTAAAAATTTAATTTATATTTTAAACAAAAATTTGAGAGCCCTAGAATCTTTAGGCGAACCCGTTTCACTTTGGGACACACTTTTGATCCATATTGTAACGGGTAAGTTAGGCAAGAAAACCTACAGAGAGTGGGAGGAGTTCAGAGGTAGGGTAGATAGTATAAATAAGATTAATTTTGATTCGTTTTTTTAAGTTTCTTACGCATCCGTGCAGATTTGGTTGAAATTCTAGAACTTTCGCGTAATAAAAGTTCAATTAATTATTCGAGTAAACCGAACTCTCAGCTTAAGGCGTACAAAGACCAAAACAGAAACCATCTACGACTCCGTACCCACCGTGTCCGATGTGTAACGGAGACTCATAAATTATTTAAATGTTCTCAGTTTTTAAAATAGAGTAACTATGAACGGTTTATATTAATGTCGACTCTCAAATTTTGTTTTAACTGTTTAGACAAGGGTCATTTTTCTAAACAGTGTCAAAGGTTAGGGTGTAATATATGTAATAAAAGGCACAATTACATATTACATATTGACAATTTTAAAGGCCAACAAGAGACAAGTTCAATTACAATTTCGAAGCCTACTGCATGCGACGTCCCAGATGCGGATGTCCCGGCTGTGACATTGACGTCAAATATTAATTCATTTCTAATAATGTTTGTTTGTTCTATGTTTGTTAATTTTATTTGTGTCTTGTGTGTATTGAAAATAAATTATTCTTTCTCTCTTTCTTTCTAATAACCCTGAACAAAGTAGTTTCATTTTGTCGACCGTCTTGATTAATATTCGCGATGTAAATAATAAATTATATACTGTCCGTGCAGTACTAGACATCGGCAGTACATGCAGTTTCATAACAGAAAAACTTTGTTCGAAATTAGTCTTACCGACTAAAAATGTCGAGACGTCTCTTGTGGGCATTAATAATATAGAGTCCCTAATTATTAAGTCGTGCCATGTAAATATTTCATCTGTGGTCATAACAAATTTCATTTAAATTGTTTTATTTTACCATTAATTTTTAATAAGATGCCTCGTCATCACATTGATTTTTTAGACCTTAATATTCCTACTGGAATAACTTTGGCTGATCCAGAACTTATCTCGCCAAAGGACATTGACATTTTGACTGGCGCAGATCTGTTTTGGCACATTATTGGACCGCAAAAGATCATGAGGTAAGGGTAAACCTATTATTATCGAAACGAAATTTGGATGGATCGTTTTGGATCATTATAATTATTTTAATTATTCTACATTGCACTCTAAGAGTAAGTCTTTACAATGCAATTTAACGAATAAATTCATTACGACATAATTATTTTATTACATGGTATACTGTTGTAAATGAAGTTAGCTCTTTAAGGAGATTTGTATTATGGTAGAGTTTCCTAATACGTATTTTTTTAAGTGAGCATTGTGAAGTAAGCGAAATACTCGTATTGTTAATTTATGATTTGTACAATTATTATATGTCCGAGAAAAGACATCTTATGAAATTTACTTTTTATTGATTGGCATTTTAAATAACCATTTTGTTAATACAGTCCACACATTGCTCAACACTTATTAACACGCTTTTTTTAGCTCGGCCTGTGTGTATGTACGTATGTAATGGAATCTTTGAACATCATTTTCACCGATTTCCAGAAGTCTGTTTAACTTGAAACTTTGCATACAAATCAAGGACCGATGACAATACAATAATTCAATAATAGTTTTTCAATATCCTTAATGGATTCGTCAGGATTAATAAATTCTTTTAATGAGTTCCGTTGGTCCGTAAGGGTGATTGATTTCGGATCAATTCCCGTTGTTTAAATCATACGACGACCACTGAGTGGTTCTTTCTGAATAAGTTTAAGTAATTAATAAATTCCCCAATATGATTTTGTCACAGACTAAAAAATAAAAAATAATTACAGTTTAAAAAACTAAAAAAACTAGAAAATAATTTTTGATAGCAAAGAGTTTAATATAACTATAGTTGCAGATGAAACACGCTTTTTACTCTGAATTGAATCATTGTGTTAATAACTTAAATTTTACTATAATTTTATTTTGAGGTGATTCATTATGATTGATTGTTTCAACTGCAACTATAGTTACATTAAACTCTTTGCTATCAAAAATTATTTTCTAGTTTTTTTAGTTTTTTAAACTATAATTATTTTTACTCTCCTCATTATTTCATTCATTATTTGACTACACCGGTCCTATCATTCTGGCAATCTTATATTGCAATTTTCATGTATTTCGCTCCTAAATGTTTAGAACTATTGGATGATCTAATCAGCAAAACTTTTGTGAACGCCCTTAACATATTCATTTTGAATTTTATTCCAATAATCACACTGCGTTGGTTGGTGTGTACAATGTATTATCAAACTTTTATTCTATTTGTGCGTGCTCTCAAGATTCGGTGGCATTTAGAAAGCTCTACAATTAAACGACACATCCATACTTAATATTATAAATGCGAAAGTGTGTCCGTCTGTTACCTCGTCACCCCGAAACCGCATAACTAAATTGCTGAAATTTGGTATATTTATGAATGTACCGTTCCCGAGCGTTAAACGTTCATAATCTAGTTAAAAATATGTTCGGAATCGACCGGACCTACTCTAACAACGTATTTATACGTTTGTAAGAGTAGGACGCAGCATCTTAATTCTTTTGTTCGCGTCTTAAAATGTTTCCGGAGTAGGGCTCCAGGATAGCAAGCCACTTTCAGGCCACGGCCCATTTCGGCCTCATAATAACGAGATAATCAGAGCTATAAATGTCGGCGGATCGCTTTGTAAGCCAATTATTGTTATGGCTGGCCAGTTAATTGTTTTGTGGACGTGAAAACATGCATGTCCACAGTTAAAGCTTAGCCACAGTTTTGAAGCAAAATTTTTTTTTTACTGACTATACTCGTACTTTAGACTTTACAAGCCTCTTACGAACCTTCATCTTTTTTAGGTCGGTGTTCTGTCGGTCGATTCGCTGCTCATTCCCCTAGACAAGTGTCAAGCGAGTATCGCTTACGATAATCGCTTGGCGTCTTTTTGTGCGGAATTGACATAGACGAACGAAAAGTCACGTGATCCCATCGAGTTCGAATATGTCGATCCCTTACAAAACAAGTGATGCGATTATCGTAAACGTAAATCGCTTGCCACTTGTCTAGGAGGGCTGACCTACTCCGAGGTCTTTTCCGATAACAGGAGGGCTATTATGACCATTACAAACCTGCATGGTTCCAGGCAATTCAATATACGGCCAACAATTGCCGTGTTCTTTTTTTGTATTACAATGTCTTACTAGAATAATAACTGAATTAATACTAGTTGTCTATGAATGGATTTTAAACATGCCAGTGACATAAAGGAACGTCAAACTCTACGTATTTAGTGTCACGTGACTGCTGACTGGCTGGAACTTGGCTGGGAATAAAAGATCATAATAACCCCCCTGATCTTAAGATCTATACTTAAAGTATATAATACGGATATACATTGCCGTGGGAGAGGTATGTCTATGCATAGCTCTCCCACGGCACCTATGAGCCAGCTCAATCGTGGAAATAAAACTCACGGAAAACCAGCGAGAAAAAGTGATGAAAAAAGTGATCCGTCCGCTTGTTTTTGTTTTCCACTGAAGTCCGATACTCCTGAAGGCCACCCAAATATTAAAAACCGGCCAAGTGCGAGTTGGACTCGTGCACGCAGGGTTCCGTGCCAGTAGAGAGCAAAAACTTGAGAAAACCTGTTTCTGAAAGTTAAACAGCTATCTATAGTCGTACTTCGACTATAGATAGACGAAGTCGACTTTAGTGACTACTAAGACTTAAATCTGGTAAAAATCACGTTTCTTGTATGAGAGCCATCCTTAAATATTTTTTTTTTATATGGCGGTAACAGATATCCATGTAATCTGTGAAAATTTCAGCTCTCTAGCTATTACCGTTCTTGCGATACAATCTGCGATAGACTGACGGACAGACATCGAAGTCTTTGTAACAGGATTCCGTTTTTACCCTTTGGTTACGGAACCCAAAAAATGTATTGAAAATTTATGCCTCGTGATGAAAACTGACCGATTTACAAAAGACCATAAAACATTTTGCCTAACACCATTTCCGCAAAATGGGCAGTAGTGATATTTTAACGCTAACTAGGTACCGCGCTGAACTAAAGAATTTATGTGTACGTGTCAAAATATTTCAACGCGTTCCGACCGCTCTTAAAAATATGAAAGAATCAATATTTCCGGAGCTTAGCTGATGCACAAATATATTTGACATTTTAATATTTAATCACCGAGCTCTACGCTTCACACTGGTGCCCGTACTCGTTCATATTAACGATCAAAAGTTTTTTCGCATAGCTAACGTATGACACCGCAGTTAGGCGTTTGGTTTTTTGTATCGAGGACTTTATGACTAACCCCCTTTTTATAAAAATATTAAAAAAGTGATGAGCTAATGAAGATTCGCTATCCCTTTCTGTCGTGTGACGTTTTCAATATTCCAGAAAAGAACTGCGAATCCTGATCAGCTAGACACAGTTTAAATATTTTTATAAATAAGGGTGTCAGACGTTTATCGCTAAAAAATGAAGGCGTAGATAACGATGTTGACAAGTGATTAAGAGCCCTTTTTATCGCTTTCTGTTAAAGTTTCTATTAGGCTATCCACAACTTTTTTGACAGAGTCCCATACAATATGTGTCAAATAAAGTTGTATCTATCAAATAAATAGACTATCTGTAAGCGGTGAAACAGGCTCTAAGCCATTTATTCATGTCAGAAAAAACTTCGACAGTTAAGTAAAGCATCTCAGCAGTTGGCTTTGACAAAAGCTTAGCATTCGTCATATATAATCACATCGTAAAGTACATTTAATGTAAACTCTAGCGACTAAGGCGAGTCATGTCCGCCAGTAAACTCGACGAAATACTCCACCTGCTCTGTCGTAAGTCATAACCCAAATTGTTTGGAATATTTTTAGAAAAGAAACGGAACGAGCATGTCAGCGTTATGAATGAATCGTCACTGTCAAAGTCACGATTTATTGAACTACGGTCCAACCACGAGTAGCCGCAGAACATTTTGCTGAGTCATAAAACTTTATATGAAACTAGTAGACCCGACGAACGTTATCCTGTCGGGATAATCTGTAAATTTAATCCATTTTCAAGACCCCTATATCCAAAAACTTTCATTAGAATCAGTCCAGCCGTTTGGTAGGAGTTCAGTGAAAAGCACTTGCACTACTTTAAGATTAAGATTAATTGAATTGATGAATATTAATTTCGTATTAAACTTTTCTCCTAAGTCCTATAATATGTATCCCATTATGTTTCCTATTATATATAATATGTTTCCCATTAAAAAACTTCCGTTGACTTACTACCTATTACTTTTGACCATAAATACTGCAAGAAAACTTAAGCCTAATAAGTGCAATTATTCATTTCAAAATCTTTTATAATTTTATATCAAAATCTTTTATAATCTAAAAAATAAATTATCTCCATCTAAACTCTTGCATCTGGTCTTACTTACCCGTTTAGAGTTTGTAATCAAAGGTTTTCAATAATATAGAATGTAAATTTAATGTTTTATGATAAAGTTTAAACATTGACCAGGCAATAAATTATTGTTGTAAATTTTGTATGAGTCCCGCGGGTCTAATGTTTTCATATGTTAATAGGGAATATTTAGTGGCTAAATTTTATAGTACATTGCAGTATTTAATAGCACGTTGTAGTAAATAATAATACAAACTTGATATAAAAATGATAAAATATCTTTTCCACACTAGAAAATCGCACAAATGCCAGTAAAAAAAAAATCATACGTGTTAACATTATATTAAGCGTTCGCCCAAAATTGTCAAAAGCCGTAGTAGTCATTATAACTCTGTCAAAAAATTTGTCATTTCTATACAAAACGCGACTGTCAACATACTTTATCGCGGTTTGTATAGAAATGGCATTTATTTTGACACAGGGTTAATGATCACTATCTCTAATACTGAGCGAACGAATCATATTTTTATTTCTATGCGTCGGAAGGAGGTGTAACATTAGTGATCCTAATTAAGTCATAGGGGTAACTACAGAAATGGATAGCTCTAAACCACTGCATTAGAACATGAATAGAGGTATGGAAACATTAGGGTTATCAAACGTAAAATTAGATGAATCGCATCAGAAAAGGGGATGACAAATCACGAAGTTCAGTTAAGTAATCATATCAATTCTATAGCCAACTTTGAATTCGTACTGCCTAAGTTTATACCTGGACTGTCGCCAACTCTTAAACTTACGCCATATGAATTTTGGAAGTGCCATAAATCTTATATTCAATTTCTTTGACGCTTTTTACTATTCAAATATATTGAACCTATCACTAAAGTATTGAGAGTAACGCCTTCATATTCTTCTTTGAATATTCTTAAAATATAATACTGGTAAGATTGCAATCGAAGTGTTTTAAATATTTTTATAAGTATACCCCATAATAAATAAAGCCTGTAACATTTAGGCTCCGGATAAAAACTGCGCCTCCACTGCATCGGAATTGAAGCGTACTGAGTGGATGGAGCATCGTGTCGCGTCGTCATTTACAAAATGACAACGGGGTGCGTCCACTGCATGCGGATTCGACAAGTCGAAAAATTATAAAGTTAAGGCTTGTACAATAGGGAATATGCATGTCTTTTTTATTTAATTAAATAAAACTTACGTTATTGAAAAACGATGTAGTCCAATCAGTTTTTTGATAAAATTGAAAACAACA
>JAOTAV010092637.1:0-11336 GCA_026546445.1 Cyclargus thomasi | reverse complement strand
GATACCGCTGTCGATCCTGGCGACACAGGAGATACAGTGGTGGGAATGTGTGGTGGGCCAAAGCCCGTTTAAAAATATCTATATATAATTTTTTTAATCTCCAGAAAAAAAAAGTTTGTGAGAGACTATTTTGCTGTAGAACGCATGAAAAACCAGCTTGCAGTTATCACTGTTAACCTTATTTAAATCTAAAGATTAAGTGCTTTGGTTTTAGGATAGATATTAACTGTATTTTCAAAAATCTAATACTTATCACGCTGTCAAATTTCAATACATGCAACGTGAAATTTTAACAAGGAAAGTAGAGATCTAACCTTCTTAGAGATCCGCCAATGCGTACAGAATAATAACCACGAAGCACGAGGTAAATTATGTTGGTTTGATTTAATTTCGTTACTTTCTGCCCCGCACAGGGTGGAGGCGAGTACAGATGCGACATTTTCCGATCTCAAGTACATAATACGTATGCTCGTTGCCGTGGGAGAGCCATGCCTCGGCACGAATCGGCCGGCTCGACCGGAATGATATCACGGCCTTACAAGAAAACCAGCATGAAACGGCAATGTGCTGTGTTTCGCTCAGTGAGTGAGTTTAACGGTGGCCCAACTTCCCGAATCCCCCGCAACGCACTTGCGAGTATCTATGGTCGATGGTAGTCGCTTGCCATCAGGAAACCCGTTTGCCTCTTTATTTTATTTAAAAACATACGTGACCCATTTATTTTTGACCTCATGTGATAGTCTTTATCTGCTTGAGGACTTCTAATGGTTTGTAATAATATAACATTGGACGATCAAGTCTAAACTGGCACGATTAAAAATAATATGTACGCTCGTACATACATTCGTCGCCCTATTATACTATTATGATTTTTTAAACTGTTACCTTTTTGTCCTCGAGAATCCTCGATCACACATCCGTATCCGTAATACCAAACGAATATTATAAGTGCGAAAGTGCGTCTGTCTGTTACCTCTTCACGCCCAAACCGCCAAATCAATTTGACAGGAATTTCGTGTGTACATACTTTGAGTCCCGGGGAAGAACAAAGAATACTTTTTATCTCGGAAAAATGTACGGTTCCGGCGCCTGATACACGAATTTTGGCGCAACGGAGTTGCAGGCATCATCCAGTCCTACTAATATCATAAATAGTTTGTGAGTATGTATGTTTGTTACTTCTTCACGCCTGGAGCGATTTCAATAAAATTTGGCATGGGGCTAGCTGGTACGCAGAATTAACACAAAGGGTATGTCTGGATTTTTATAAAATTTTAGTGAATTAGGTAACTACGTGGATAGCATTAGGTATTTTGATCCTATTTCCACGCGAACAAATCCGCGTGTCAAAGCTAGTAAGTCATCTCGTCATCGAGGACAGAAGCATTTTCCGATAGAGTTATGAAACATAATTGGCGTCTTGGATTGCTATAATTATACACCAACCAATTAACACTGACATTAGTCGTTTGTTGTTAGTATCAATCAATGAAGACGTAAGTGGATGAAGCGGATAACTATAATTTTTACAACATTCCAGTAAATGCAAATTTTTTTCCCATCAAATTATGATAAATCTTGTAATTTTGCAATTTCATTATCTCGTTTGTCTACCTAGCTATCCTTGAAATCCACATTATTATAATTTCAAACCATTTTTCCGGTGCTAAAGGGTCCATTTTTGCAAAAATCCGGCAGTTTTTAAAATGTTAGTTACCCGCTTCTTCCGCTTATGTCTACTGAAGCCGGTATTTCTGTCCGACTGTGCTAAGGAGTGTCATGGTATTAATGTGTATGTGTGTTATATGTAACTTAACGAATTTTAAGACTTAAGTAGCCTATGCTAAAAGTAGCCTATTTATTTCTCTCCATAGTCCATACTATCAACTAGGTCTTAGTCAACAAGCTAAGTACCGAAAAACAAAAAAACCAATGAACCGTCGAAAATTAAACAATACAATATTCGAATTCGACGCCAAAATCACATTTTTTTTATATTTAGACTAACTGCACCTCTCAAGTCGAAATCATCAAGCCGTTTAGTCTGCAGAGCGTACCAAACACTTATATACATACATACGAGTACACTCGAAAAACATAACCCATTATTCTGGCGCAGTCAGGTAAAATCAATTCAATAGGTTGCTCCGTTAGAGCGTGAAAGAAACAAACACCTTACTATTTGTAATATTAGTATGGAACTTTATAAAGTATTTTTAGTACTCAAGAAATGCAGAAAAAAATCCATTTTTCCATTAAGGTGTGCCCAAAACAGGTTCAAAATTAATACTTCTAATGGCTAAAAGTTATTACTTAATATGTTAATTACTTACGATTCACCTTGACTTCTGTTAAATTATTGTGTAAAACAAGACCCATGTGAAAAGTAATAATAATAAACACTTCGTAGAGTTCGTTAAGTAATGAAATTTCATACTTTATGTGCGAGTATATTAGAATTTAATTGATTTAGAAGTTATTTAGATATTCTTTTAATCCTATTTCCTATTTCATACTAGTTGGTGTCAAAAATTTGTATATTACGCGGGAACTAAAAAGTATCCTATGAAAAAAAAAAGATTTATTCAAAGCCGTCCAGTTCCTGAGATTAGCGCGTACAAACAGACAACTTTTTTTGTCGCTATATATTTCTGTTCCTTTGAACCCCCATATTGCATATTTTTAACCGACTTACATAAAAGGAGGAGCTTTCTCAATTCGACCGTATATATGTTTTTTTATATGTTTGACCACGCATTATGTAAAAATATTAAATGTACAGACACTCCAATTTTACTGTTTTATGTGAAAGTTTGTTTGACAGGACATTTGTCGGTCAATCACACTGATACCACTGAACGTATTTAAAAAAAAATCATTTGTGCAGCTATGACGACATAAGTCGACATAGCTGAATATATTTGATTAACGATACTACCCGAAAAAAATTCTGCCGTGGCATAATTATTTGTAATCGTCCAATTCTGCCGTGGGAGAGTCAGCTTCGGCACGAATGGGCCGGCTCGACAGTAGTGAAACCATGGCCTTACAGAAAACTGGCGTGAAACGGCGTTGTGGTGTGTTTCGTTCAATGAGTGTATTTACCGGTTGCCCAACTTCCCTAATCCCCCTATACCTATTCTCTCATAAAAGCCGACAACGCAAATGGGACTCTTCGGATGTCAAGACTGTCCATGGGCGAGGGCAGTTGCTTTCCATCAGGTAACCCGTCTGCTCGCTGGCCCCTAAATATCATTAAAAAAAAAACCACGCGGACCACGCGGAAAAATATTTCTACAAATATAACTCTATTTGTACAAATATTTTTGACTACTAAACTGTTCATTTAAAGACCATCCACAATAACAAATACCAAGACGAGTTCTGTCGTCTGTCGATATTCGTGAGGGGTGGCTCACCCCTCACCCCTCAGACGGGGTGCAGGGTCGGCAAGGCGTCGACCTCACAGACTCGACTCCATTCAAAACTCGCAGACTATATCCACGAAACTCCATTCAAAGAGATGAATTCGTATTCAGCTTTAGCAGTTATATCCTTAAAACTGCTGCTTAAGATAAGATTTTTTAACTAAATTGTGTGTGATTTAAAATAAAATATGATCATATTATCACTTGCGCTAGCGTTTATAAATATTGAATTAAAAAGATTTTATGTTTGTTTATTATTATAATACAATAAATAATATATTGTCTGTCAAACTGTTAGTTTTCAAATAATCATAAAATATCTCTGATTGTTTTAATGAATGAACGATTGAAATATACTTGTTGTGCACAATCACACACACACACACATGTAAAATTTAAAACCATAACATAAAATAGTGATAATACACAGAGGCGGTCTTAGTACCAAATAAAAGACAATTTTTTCCAGACAACCTTTGAAAGAAAGGAAAAACGTATCTACAGTAATTCTTCTGTTTGTCCATAACGTATCCTTTATTATCGATAGAAATGATCAGTATAGAATCTTCTTGTATATAAATCTCAATCAACAATCGACTTGGTTGGATGATATGTAAACGATACTTTTAATATATGTTATTGGTATTTTTTTAAGACATAAAGCGCTTTACTACTACCAATATTTTAAGACACACATACAGACAACTTTCATAACTAAAACTTACATTTATTCGGTGATCTGCATCATAATATCGATTTTATAATCTTAGTTATAACCGGCAAAACATTTGATTAGCTCAATATATCGTAGCGTTTAAATTAACAACGTGTGACACGTAAAGACAAACATACCTTATTAAACAGACACTAGTAATCCATAACAGGCGTCACACACGTAAACCACTAAAAAACACACGGTTGTTTTTTTTTTTTTAATCAACTGTTTTTTTTTCCGTCACAACCTGTCCGGTCGCAGTGACGGCGCAGGACCGACTGAGGTAGAAACGGTAGAGACCCGCTGCGTAAACAAACTATAGAATACTATATCCTATTCTATACAGTTACGCGGAAAACGGAACTGTTAATTGCTCATTGTCAAATTAATGAAACTTAAAAAAAAAATTGGTGTTGTTTTTTTTTAATCCGCAACGCATAATAATACTGAATGCATTGGCTCTTTTATATCTTTAAAGACAGTTTTATTTTTTAATATTTTTTGCTCATACGTTTAAATACAATTTTAAAACAGGAAAGACGAGTATTTTTTGAGTCTAGAAGTAGCTTTAAAATAATATTTATGTATTTCAAGGTTAATAAGTGACTCTACCTTCCTACTTGTGATTTTTTCAAATAGCCATGTCTATTGTTATTATTGTGTTAGAAATCTTAAATAAGTATTTGTAAGTACTTTATCTTGTTCACTTTTTTGATACATATTAAAGACACTGTAAACTCTATAAAAAATTTTTACTTAACAAGATATTATATCCTTACTTAGTCGATTTGAATTAGATTTCGAAAAAGAATATTTTCTGTGCTTCCAAGAAAGATAAATAATAAAAAAAAATAGTCGGGTTTTCCTTCGTTGGAAAAGTGAGGTTTATAGCAAATAAAATTTAGAAAAATGTTCAAGAGAAAAATAGGGAAAATCATATTTACATACGGCGCCATCTCTGATACATAGCTTGGACTACAGCTGCGCCAGAACATATTTTTTATGGGACTTTAAAATTCCACGCAGGTAACATTTAGTTTTCCTTAAAAAGATACAGTTCAGAAGCTAATGAATTTGTTGGCAGCACTTAGTCTATTAAAACTCTAGTAGAAATGAAATCGAGTATCAGACAAGTTAAACTGGACATTGACTAGGCGCTGGCTAGTGCACTATCGAGCAACTGCCTATCAGCTGGCCAGTTTCACTGGATATCAAATAAAACCTGCCGGCTTTACAAAACCGTCACCTTTTCGAGGTTATTTTCATTGTCATTGTAGGTGGCGCTGTTTCTTGTTTTTATCTAAAACTGCTGGCCAGTTACTAGGCTTGATCACTGGCTAGTTAATACTTACTAGATATAAAAATATTAATTGAATAGAAATGAATAAACAAAAGGTTCGTTTGAATTACCAACGACAACCTTTGAGGTTATCTCCATTAAATTAAATCAGCTATCACACGTTGTGTGTTTCAATGATATAACTTAGATATAATACAATATATCACATTGTTTTTTATATATTATTGGCATCAAATTAATTTAATTTCAACTCCTATTTGCTATCTTATCCTATCCTATTTCCCATCTTTCTCCTTTGGACTGCTTGCAGAGATTTCTATTAGAAATGAGTAGATCCTGTGTGTCGTCTTACTGTTGTGTTAATTATTATTTTGTAATCTATCTCTTGTATAATAATAAGATAATTAAACCTTCGGGTTGTACCCAGTAGCACCGTCACGACCGAGACGAATCTAAAAATTGTTTAGGTCCTGCCATACAAACATAAGTTGCACAGAATTATACTTCCTATAGTTTGGTTTAAAAAAATGAAAGATAATTTATTTACATACGGACCCGACGGTGTCCTGTCGGTCTAAGTTTGTCAGTCTTATCCTCATATCTCCTAAGACACACAAAACGAATTGGTCTAATCGTTTGAGAGAAGATCAGGGTTACACGACAAGAATTACATAGATTAAGGTTGTGATGATGAAAAAATGTTTTGTAAAAATTCGCGCCGTATGTGCAAAAATACGTATATTATTATCAAAGTTAACAAGAAGCCACACGATAAGTTTACATTAAGTATGTTTACAATATACAATATGCTAAGCAGATGGTAATACGAGTAT
The DNA here is from genome assembly GCA_026546445.1 of Cyclargus thomasi. Taxonomy (NCBI): domain Eukaryota; kingdom Metazoa; phylum Arthropoda; class Insecta; order Lepidoptera; family Lycaenidae; genus Cyclargus; species Cyclargus thomasi. The sequence goes on along the minus strand of JAOTAV010092637.1, from coordinate 5,060 downwards.
TAGCATAGACGATAAGGTGCAGGTCATAACGGTACCATATCTGATGGGGTCGTTTTGGTTAGGACATACGGTGGCTGAATTTGCATTTAGAAAAGTGGGTTTTCGGAACTTTTTCGAAAAACAACAAAATATTTGTAAAAGGAAAAAATCGTCCGAGTGCTAGTTGGTCCAGCGCACGAAGGGTTCCGTACCAGTAAAGAGCAAAAAATTTAAAAATTTGTCAGAAGAAAAAGGACTGGTTGCATTTTAGGAGTGCTGGCGAAGGTAAAAAAGGAATTATCATCACAGACATGCATTTTCGCCGCCCAGTAGAAAGAAAAGGAAGGAAGGAAGAAAGAAAACATTATTTTGTTCAAACAGGGAATAGAACGTGATTCGTAAAAAAAGATAACTCCCGACAGAAAAGTCTTTTAACCCAAATGTTTAAAAAATTGTTGTGTTTGTGAATAAAAAAATATTAACCTACATTAAACAGCCTTGTCCCCGGCTAGAGAAGTAGAACACGGAGACAATACTCTAATGAGATGAACACAATAATAGTTACAACTTATTGTTATACTAATATTACGCAATACCTTACTGTTTCCTATCTCAACAGCTTTATCCATAACTAGCGGTCCACTCGTTTGGTACGGGTTTTTGCTAAATAAAACCGGGGTACCCGGGTTTTTCGAGCTTTTTCGTCCTTTTTTTTAAAATTGAAAATAGACAGTACTATAATATTTTATATATCGTTTTTCTGCAAGTACAGTACTTAGTGTAAAAGAATAAAAAAATGGCTTAAATAAAAAGTTTCTTTAATCACATTTTTTATTGTCTTTGCGCAAAATATTTATCACAATTTTAACAATCAGTCTTTAATGCTCAATTCAATATCAATCAGATACAAACAATAAATCAATAAATAAAAAAACAATATAAAGAATACCGATAGACTTATTTCAAAATATTTTTTAAATAAAAAAAGAAATTCAAACTCTTATTAACGATTTTTTTAAAATAAATATTTTTAAGCATCTAAAAGTAACAAAGTATTATAAAAGAAAAAAAACCGAAAAGCTCGAAAAAGCCGGTTTTCCATTTTTCAAACACGGGTTTTTTGCGATCCCTAAAACCCGGCTTTTCCCGGGTTTTAAGGTCTCGATGTCCTAAGTACGAGTCTAGTGACAAACACACGCACACGAAACATAATATATTAACTATTAAGATAATTTATGAATGCAAAATGTGTGAGTCGGGTATTTGTTACCTAGTTTAAGCACTACAGCAACATTGGCACAAAATACTTATGAGATCAGGAAAAGACAATTTTTTATCGCAGAAAGATTACGTTTTGGAAGCGATGTAAAAAAAAAATTCAAAGAAACCATTACAAAAATCTTTGTGTCGAAACATTTCAATCTAAACGAAACATCTTAAACTCAAAACTCTGTCAACACATAGCCCACTTTAGGGGTCGAGCTGAAATTTTGCATGCAGGTAGATGTTGAGACGTAGGTTTTCGCTAAGAAAGGATTTAGATTTTACTCTCGATGGAATAAAATCTTAACGCAGCAGCGAGCGAAAAGTACTAACTTCTAACACAAACCATCGATCTCATTATAATATAGATGATTTCGTTCCTATTATAAGTTTCTTTGTCGATGTTTCTCAGAAGGAAAGGCAGATGATTGCACAACAAAGTACCAGGCGAGCATAAACTGTATACATCTGCTCGGCGCTCAGCTGACCTTTATGTTGCCTTTGTACTGTCGGGGCCGATACAATAACCAGTAACATCATCACTCCTCGTGGCCATAGAGAGCATTAAGTATTATCAGTGCGACTTAACTAGGCACATGACCTTGACAAAGAAATTTTGGTAAATCAAAAAAAAAAACATGACAAAATGTCCAGAAACAGCAACAGAAAACTAGGTAAAGCCGTTGACGTTTTTGGACATTTTATGTTTTTTTACATAAATGTCTGGTTTACACCGTGTATTAAGATGATAAGAAGTTAAATAAATTTTAAGATGTTGACTTGCATGTAAAACCAAAATTTAGTAGCAAGTGGCAAGTTAAGTCACTTAAAATTTAGTTAACTACTTATCTACTTAATACACGGTGTAAACCAGACATTATAGATGCGATTTATAAACAAGTTATAAGATCTATATCTTCCGTGATACCTGTCCGTCTGTCATGATACCTCGCATTATAATTTATAACCGGCATTATTTGTATTATATAACATGTATTGAGAGTATTAGAGGACTGATTATAGATTTACTTGTAAGCTTAATGTATTTAAAATATATCTACAGCCGAACATATAACCTCCTCGTTTTTGGAAGTCGGTTAAAAAATAAAATGGTGATCAAACGTTAATTTCTGGTTGTCTGAAAGAAACAGCCCTTAACTGTATGTCCGTCAATTTGGACAGTTTTTTTAATGATATTTAGGAGGCAAGCGAGCAGATTACCTGATCTAAAGTAACTGCCGTTGCCCATTGAAACTCGTTACACTTGATTTCAATTAGTTATTTTGAGTCTAAAACCGGCCTCAGAGTTCGGCCTCAACATGTCTTAGCGTGGCGAACGAGAAATACGAAACAATCGACAAACTGTCAGATTGTTGGGATATCGTCGCTGCGAGTGCCAAGTTCAATATGTGATTTTGGTGAGGTTGTGGGAAACAACAAAAAACATGTTATTGGATTGAAAACAAAAAAAAATATAAAATTATTGATACCACAACATGGTATATTACAAAAATGGTTTTATCAGAATGTGCAGAACGAAATTGAGATTATTTTTAGCAAAAAAAAAACAAAAAAAAAAACACATATGGAATTCGTTTTTTTGCAAAAATGTTGAATGTTGTTGATGTTGAAGCAACTATTTTATCAAAACTATTCGATACTATAACAGAATCTACTAAATGAATGCAGAGCGATCACTTCACAATGTTGCTATCACGTCCTCTTTAGGCCTGCTGGTAATTCGTTTAAATCCTGCCGTAGAGAGAAACACTTTCTCGGTCGCCCTGCTGAGACTGCTAGTTACTAAGTAGGCTAGAGAGATAGGTGTTAGAAGTTCGATAGACACTTGACACTCAATGTCGGTGCGGTCAGACGAAGGCCGAGTGTATGTGGCTGGTGTTACCTTATACATCACGAACTCATATAGGTGTTCGTGGAGTCCATAGGCGGACGACAAAATATGCGAATATTTGTAGATTTCAGTTACTATTTTATCGTGAAAATAAAAAGACATACTCTACATTACAACAACAAATATAAGTATATTTAATAATAATAATAATAACATTTGTTGCCCCAAAGAAAACTATCCTATCCCTGTTGCCCTGGCCTAATAGCTATTAGACAAAATAAGATTTATTTAAATCCGTCCAGCAGTTTCTGAGATTAGCGCGTGCAAACAGATAAACAGACAAACGGACAGAACTTTTTTGTTTCGATATGTGTTCTGTTACTGTTTCTTAGCGGTTCCTTAAATGTACAGACACACCAATATTACTGTTTTATTATATGTATAGAATGGAGGTTTGGCTGTCATCCGCGTCCGTAAGTCGCGTCCGTTAGTTTATTTTTAATTTTGTGAAGCGGCTAAAATAAAAACTATGCAAAGTTTCCACACTATTTATTTTTATATTATTAATCAACTGAAAATCGGGCAGACTTTCCACTTAATTCTTATTGATCAAGAATAATCATAATTCTGGCATGGCTGGCACTTATATATCCTCGTCCCCACCGGCATTGGCTAATGGCTGGCATGGTGGGCGGAGTAAATGGCGGCTTTGGCGGTAGGAAATGCTGGCTGACGTCACAACCGTTACATTTGATTTACCAAAACGTGTCTAAGGCCGTTTGTCCACCACAACTGTCAACCGAGAACGAGATTATTTCGGCCCAATTAAATAAAACCTTATGATCAAGGCTATAAGTTTCATTTTCTAGCGACGATGCTCTATCGTCGATGTCGTCGCCGTCATTAAAGGTGTAGAGGTATATGAAACCTGCAGTCTATGTCATAAGGTAGAATTTTATCCGGTCGAAAAAATCCCGTTCTCGGTTGACGGCGTTGATGGACAAACGGTCTAAAGATGGTCTCCACACTACTGTAATTTAGAACGAGTTTTAAGTTTTTGAATTTAAAAACCGGTTCCAGTCACGAAAGGTAATATACTTTTTCTACTTTTATATTGATTCCCACGTTTTTTACTTCCACAGAGAAAAAAGTGAGGAACTTGACGTTTAAAGACACGGCGCATATCTTCCATCAGTTGAAGTTGAAGACTTTTTTTTGCTTTTCGAGTTAGGTATAGTTGATATGAAAGAGGAGTGTTGAATACTGATATTATTTTAAAATGTGCTTTAATATTAATAAATAAAACCATACCATTAATAAATAAAACGCTATGCACACTACAATATTTTGACATAACAGGATAATCATGCACAAAATACTCTTTTTTTCTATGGTTGAAGTCTGTTTTTTTTTATCAAATTTAATGGGCCTGGTAACGAGCCCATGCCAAATTGAAGTCTGGGATTAAATTGAGAATAGATTATATTTTTTATAGCTCTTTTACACGATGGATTTGAAAATTAATGTTTGAATTTCGACCACAGAAGTTGAAACAGATACAGATCGTGGATCTGAGTAATTTGGTCGGGTTATGTCAAACTCAGCCGACAGATCGCGACTTACACGGAATCGACATATTCCGTCCAAATAACGTCCGTCAACTGGGTCTCTTTCAATTTCCCCCATTATACACAGCGACATTTCAGCTTGACAGACGGCGGAATAGTATAATTGACGTAACATCAGTATTTACAGCACAGAGCGTGCCACTAACCCACAATCGCAACCGGAACGTTTCGAAATCGAGAGTACTACGTCACGCGCGATTATAACGCGATTAGGCGGCGCACCTTTTAGTGGAGATGACGGGAATAGGGAATTGCATGTTATTTTTTTATTATTTAATTAAATAAATCTTACGTTATTGAAAAACGACGTAGTCCAATCAGTTTTTTGATAAAATTGA